>JAQNCB010000004.1:14984154-14997063 GCA_030068295.1 Euristhmus nudiceps | reverse complement strand
TACTTCTCTCTCAATCCCTTTCCTCTCCCCTCCTCTACTTCTCTCTCCATCCCTTTCCCTTCCTCTCCACTTCTCTCTCTCCATCCCTTTCCTCTCCCCTCCTCTACTTCTCTCTCCATCCCTTTCCTTTCTCCCTCCCTCTATCCCCTTATTCTGTCTATTTTCCTTTCTCTCTCTCCCACACATTGCCAGAGGTTATTAATTTCTCACATTTCGTACTGTATTATTTTTATGTTCATGTACAGCATTTACTAACCTGCAACTAATAATGTACAACGTGCATCTGTGTGTGTGTGTGTGTGTGTGTGTGTGTGTACGCGCGTGTGGCGGTCTGGAAAAACCCGTCAGGACATCACCATCACTGACTTTTGCTAGTAATCTATTCTGACATCTGCATCCATCCGTCTGCCAAACCGCTTAATCCTACGAGGGTCGTGGCCCACCTCAGCCGACTCTGGATGAAGGCTGGGTTCACCCTGAACAGTTCACCAGTCTATCACAAGGCTAACATGCACAAACGCTTCAAAAATCGGGGCAGTTCAGAAGAGCTGATTAGCCTCGTGTGCATGTTTTTGGTGCTGTGGGAGGAAACCAGAGCACCCAGAGGAAACCCACACAAGCACATGCAAACTCCACCAGGCCAGGACTCGAACCCAGTACCTCCTTCCCATGAGGCACACATGCTAACCGCTGCTCCGCCCACGTCGAACTCGACATGGAGAAAAGCTTCCTGGGATTGAAATCTCGTCACAAACTCCGGATAAACTCGTCGGAACCCAATTCATGTCACTAATAGACGCGCTTATGTTAAAACGTAGAGCATTTTAATTAAACCGCAATGACTCCGCCCCTATAATCACAGATCATCGCGTCGTGATCACGAGAGTAAAAAGCCGCCGACGAGGCTCACGCTGAAGAGGATGATTGTTGCCTCCAGTGACCTTTACCTCTGCAGTTCCTGCTGCGTGTCCGGCCGCAATTCAGGTTTTCCGTCACTAGATGAAGGCACACTCGTTCACTTCAGGGAAAAATTAAAACCAGAAGCGTGTCCCGGCAGGTTCTCCGCAGGCCGCCACTCAGACTCACCCATGCGCTCTCTCCGAGCGTGCTCCATCCCATCGCTGCAGCCGACCTCTGGACCGAGTGCCTTTAGAACAACATGCTTATAACCTGCAGGTCTTTTACATTTTCAAACGAGTGTGCACCTGTGTGTGTGTGTGTGTGTGTGTGGGGAACACGAGTGAGGAGAAACTGTGTAAATACAAACACTGTACCAATGACGAGTCTGCTGTAGTAGCAACAATAATAATCACATCACGCATCATTTTACCCCTGAATGGACATATTCTGTCTTCTGTATACACACTCACACACACACACACACACACACGCTTGAAATAAACCACAAATAGAAAACCACTGTCTGTTCCTGCTGCTCTTGAATATTAATTGTGAGTAAGGACAAAAAAAAAAAAAAAACCTTTGTTTCCAGCCACCCGACCGACTCCCTTTTATTTCCGCCAACTGTACAGTTTTTTTCATGTTTTTGTAACCCAGTGGTTATTTAATAACAGACTGTTATTCAGTGTCAATAGGTACACTGTCTCTTTAAGAAACTCAAGTGGGAGAGTTCATTTTAGCTCTGAGAGAGAGCGAGAGAGAGAGAGAGAGAGAGAGAAGGACGGGTGGGCGTGGCGGTCTTCATCTCAGCATCTGTGAGCGCCTTTGGGGGGGAAAAATAAAAAGTTTTACCAACCTATCAAAATTATTCTGCAATGTTACCGGAAACAAAGTTTTTTTTTTTTGCCTAATTAATTAAAAATCAATTAATCAACCGACCAATCATACACAGTCAGTCAGTCAGTCTTTTAATTTCTAAGCCGCTTAATCCTAATTAGTGTCGCAAGGAGGCTGGTGCCCATCTCAGCCGACTCCGGGCGAGGGCGTGGTACACCCTGAACAGCTTGCCAGGCCATCACAGGGCCAACACACATACAACTTTTCACACCCTGCGATTTGGAACCGCCAATCAGCCTACTGTGCATGTTTCTGGACTGTCGGAGGAAACTAGAACACCTGGAGGAAACCCGACGTAACCACACAGAGAGAGAGAGAGAGAGAGAGAGAGAGAGAGAGAGAGAGAGAACATGCAACCTCCTCACAGAAACGCCCCGAGTCCCAAGACCTTCTTATCGTGAGCCAGACACGCTATCCACGTCTTATTTCTCTCGAAACGTCTCGGCAAGTCCGTGTTTCCTCAGTGGGCGGGACTAAGACGCACGTTCGGGAAACGGAGATGCCCCGACGGAATGGGCCAGTTCTGACCCTCTGAGTACCCGGTCACGGCTGGGTGTGACATCATCAGGACCCGAGCTTGTGTTCGGGAGAACGCCACTCAGGAGCAACAATACTGTTCAGGTTTGTACTTGTTAGAAAGAAGATTCTCTCAAATCTGATTGGACAGAGGCAGGTGAAAGGTCAAGGTTCACACTCGTTTATTGGTAGAAAAAGTGAAAGGGTCAGAAACGACCCTGTGGGATCACATCGATCAGCAACGTCATTAAAGTCCACTGATGAAATGATAAAGTCTCCTGCAACCCCCCCCCCCCCCAAAAAAAAAATATCCAGACCCCCAGTCTTTGATTTGTCAATCCCTCTTCCTCCATGGTACAGCTCTGTCTCTCTCTCTCTCTCTCTCTCACTTGGAGCCTGTAGACAGCAGCGCGATGAGACCAGACGAAGCGCTCATGGACAGGATGTAGTTCCTGTTGAAATAAAAATAAGACTTGTCTATAAATATAAATCTCTTTCTAACACAGCATCTATTATACAGATAACCAGGAACAAAACACAGAACCACAGATGTTCTAATGATTATCCAGATGTGCGCTGGGTGTTTATGGAGCAGGAGTAAAGAGACGAGAGCGAAAGACGCGACTCTTACACTGTCGGGTTGAAGTTCTTCAGGAGGAAGAAGGAAGCGATGATGACCAGCACGAGGAACAGGGTGTTATTGTAGAAGATGGAGAACGTCGTGGCCTCGTAATCCGCCACCTCGTTCTTCTTCCACAGGATCCTGTCACCGAGAGCGACAAAGAGGAGAGTGACCTTTAACCTTTAGTCACAACTGAAAATCTGACCTTCTGACTCACCGAAACTAAAATCCACTCAAGGTGTCATGAACAGGACGGTGAGTATACTAAACTCGTCCACAGAAATAAGAACCCTCTGTCTCGACGTCGCTCTCACACGCCCGTGCGATATTAACTACCGGTAGTTTGTTTTTGTTTCCCAATCAGTGATCAGTTCTGTTAATGACAAATTGCACACCAGTGACATCTAGTGGTCAAAAGGAGGAATCGCACCATCAGCCAAAAATCTGCTTAACAGGCAAAGGAAAATAAATAAATACACGATTTAACCAGAGCAATCACCCCAACATGTTTTTGATCCCAAAAAATTCATGAGATGGAAACTTTTTGTCTGAGCATTCATTATCGTTCCAATTTAACAGACCCACAGCTCCTCCCCTTGCTCGCCGTATCGCAGCGATGGATCTCAGAGGCTCATATAAGTGTGATCGGGGTGACGTGTCTCCCAGGGTAACACATCAAAACACCAAATGCCGTCACTACACCATGGATACTGGCACCCTGCAATAACACTACGGCTACTTTCAGCGAATCTGCAAATGTACGCATGCATACCAACAGAGATTTTTATTTAAACTCCGCCCTTACCCATTTTTATCGTCACAAAATCAAGTGTCATGTGACCTGGCCTGAAGTACAAGACTGTTCCAGGATGACTGATTTATATCATTACTGAAAGGGGTTCCTTTAAATTACTGCTGATTACTATACCTCTCGTCCTTCTCTTTGCGAGACATCTTACGGTTGTCGGCCTCGGACAGTTTGCGGGTCACTTCCTTGGAAACGGCGTCTTCACGTTTCTGAGCGACCCTGGGATAAAGTCGGGGGAAAAAAAAGAACCGTACTGAACATGTAGGTGCAAAGAATCCCAAAGGCTCTTAAAGATCAATGAGAAAAGGTTGTTGCATACTTGTGCTTGAGGACAAATTTAACGTTCTTGTACGCAAACGCCACCAGATACGTGCTGACTAAAGTCATGACGGCGTACAGAACCGCCGACTGCACCAGGTCCATGTGCCAGATCCTCCAGAAAAGCCCTATCAGGTAGGGGTGAGAAAAAACACAAACAAATACATTTACAGTGTTTGGCAGACACTTTTTTTTATCCAGAGAGTAGATGAGGGTGAAGGGCTTTGTTCAGGGGTCGAAAAAGTGGCAGAAGGTGAGACTGGGGATTGAAACCCAATCTCCCGATCAGTCATCCAGAGCCTTACCGACTGCCCCATCACTGCCCACAAACAGTAAATACATCCACCACCAGTATCACACCATCATCCAGGGTGGTGTTTGATGCATATGAATATGAAGACATGATCAGATCTGTATGTGTATAACTGTCAGTAAAAGTAAACAAATTGTAAGCAAATAAAACTCTTTTATAATAATAGCAATAATAAAATAATCATAATGCAGATAAACACTGAGGACTGATGTTTTATATACTACACCAGTCAAGGACAAAAGATTTAAACTGTAATTATAGCACATGCATGCTATTAATACTGATATTATTATTATTATTATTTCCTATATGTAGTGCGCACACACACACACAGGTATAAATAGGAAATGAGCAATGCACGCGCATAATAGCTAATTATAGGAACATACGAATAAAAATAGACCTGAAACTATGATATAAAAGTTGTTTTATTAAATAATAAACTGTCAGTAGTTAGCATGAAGGTGCTGTACTGCAGAGATGATGAGAGGAGTTAGCATGTTAGCATGTAGCTTCACACACACAGGTATAAACAGGAAATGATCAATGCACGCGCAGACTAGCTAACTATAATTAGCTTTCAATAAATAAGAATAAAAGTAGACCTGATTCTATGATATAAAAGTTGTTTTATTAAATAGTAACCCATCAGTAGTTAGCATGAAGGTGCTGGAGTGCAGAGGCGAGAGTTAGCATGTAGCTTCTCTACACTTACAGATAGGAATGGCGGACACAATAAGCGCATTTCCGTAAAACAGTGCGGTAGATTTCGCTGAAAGGTTCCTGCTGAAGTCCTGCAGAAGTAAATCCTCCTCAGACTGCTGCTTATTACCGCCTTTAGGTGCCATTGTTCCTGCTTCTACCCCTGTGCCTCTGTACTCAGCTCCCGCAGCGGCTGTAAAAGGACTGACACGTAGCCGCTTGGTGGTATGGGAACCACTCTAACGCCGCGTCAGCTCAAACACGGAAACGCGTCATCGTATAACCGGAAGTATATGAAGAGGACGCCATTTTTGTTTTCAATTTTGCAGCTACAATCTTAAAAGTCCTGGGTAAGTATTTAGTGGGAATAATGATTTGTTTTTAATTTATTTATTTTGAATTTATTAATTTTATTTTCATTTTAATATTAATTTTACAAATCTCAACCGTTTGGTAGAGGTATGTAAAGAAATCTGGGGTTGTTTGAACAAAAAATAACATTATTGTTATTGTTGACAAAACTGATTTTAAAAATATTAATGACATTGCTTTTTTTCCTGGCGGGGCCTTTAAAGGGTTAAGATATATTTTCATAGTAATTTTGTTAAAGATGTTTAGTTTATTTATGTCCATTGAATCACTCAGTGAATATAAAACATGTTAAAGTCTTTATTCATATAGCACAACGCATGAGGGTTTTTATTTTATTTTATTTCATTTCCCAAACTGCATTATCCTTATTAAGGTCCCTGGGAGGCTGGAGCTCATTCCACCCAACTCCGGGCAAAGACGGGGTACACCCTGAAGAACTCGGTAGACCATTGCAGAGCCAACACTCACTCACACCTGGGGTAGTCAAGAATATCGGATTAGCCTAATGTGCATGTCTTTGGACTGTAGGAGGAAACCGGAGCACGCAGATGAAACCCACACAAGCGTGGGGAGAACATACAAACCTCACGCTGAAACAGCTTGAATCCCGGACCTTCTTGCAATGAGGTGGAAGTGCTTCTTATCCCGATGGCACTGTGTGTTTAAAGTGTTTCGTGTTTACTGACGTGTTTAATGCAAAATAATATTGACATTAAACATAACGTGGCTGTGCGAGTATTCAAAGAAAATGATTTCATGATGAGTTGGTGCGGATGCGCTTTTGCAAAAATAAATAATTTATTTATTTTTTATTTTATTTTCTTCTAAAATAACATAAGTTCTCTTCACTCACTACCTATGTATGGGAGCATTTGAAATCTTACTAATTTAGTGCACAGTTCTCGCATTTCTTGCGGTTATGGCTGCATTCTTCTGTAGGCGTGGCCTAAGTTCTGTTATGTTTATTGTAATTTGCACATACAACGTTCCACATAATTGTGCAAAAACATGTAAACAAATCAAAAATAGGCTTCATGTCCACTCCATTTGCTGGTGTGGTAACCCTAACCCTAATACTATTACCCCTTAATCCTATTTGGTTCACAGGGATTCTGGAGCCTATCTCAACCAACCCTGAGAGAAGGCATGGTACATCCTAAACAACTTTGCGATCTAACACCGGGCCAACACACACACACACAGCGATTCACACTTGAACTCCTGAACAATTTGGAACGGATATTTAGCCTAATGTGCAGGTGTTTGAACTGTAGGAGGACAGTGGAGTACCTAGAGTTCCTACACAAGCACGGGGAGAACATGCAAACTCCACACAGAATCACCTCCACTGAGCAAGGAAATCAAACGCAGAACCTCTGCAGTGAGGTGTATGTGCTAAGCGCTACCCCACCGTGCCTAAGACTAGTTTGTCTGATTATTATTATACCTCGCTGTACTAATGTTTAGTGGAAGGTCCTCCTAGATATGTACAGGTAGAGAGACGTCCCTGCCCGTCATGAGTCTTTCGCTGCCTCGCGGGCAGGTTCTTTAACCAGAGGCTAAGGGAGTAAACCCTACCAGAAAATGCGGAACTAGAGTCCCTAAGGCGGCTCGACTCTGTACTGAGCCAATTCCGGCAACTCCTGCGACGGCGCGGGAACCATGTGTACTGGCATCTGCTTTTCCATTGGATCATTCCGGTGACGTGGAGAGGAGAGATCCACTGCTTTGGGTAACAGTGTCCTTCAACCATCTACCCAGGCCCTTGCACACTGGAGAGGACACTCCAGCTTCGCTGAAAAAAAAAACACGATAAGCAGCAGTCTACCGGTTATAAGTCCTCAGCTTGGACGCCAGGGGTTGTTTCCGACGGTAGGAGAAGCTATCGTGCCTCGTTGGGCAGTTAGCGCCTGCCTTAAGCTGGGCAGCCCCGAGCCAGTGAGATGCTGCCTTGCCACGCTCCGTTAGCCTCACTGGGTGCGTGGGATTTGGGGTGAAAACTGACAAGCGGATCATCAACAGTGCACAAAGCACTAAGAGCAAGAAACTTCAGCGTGCAAGCCCAGAGACTTCTGAGACTCGGATGCCTATAATGAATGCATTTTTAATTGTCTGGTAATTTCTGTAGAATATATATTATAAAGGATATATTACACATATTACCATTTTTTTTAAATTAAGATGTTAATAATAGTGACATCACTTTTAATGAGCAGTTCTGCAAATATCAGCGTTTTCTTTCCTTGATAAACGACCGTTACTGTATTGTAGACACAGGAGGGCGCACAAGGCACATTTTACCTGGAAGTTTGTTCTGTTCTGAGAGTGACTAAGCAGGAACATTGTTTTAATAACTTCCCCAGAGGGGGAACTAAACAGGCGAATGGCCCAACACAGGAGAGCCACATCCTCAGGACAGGACTCCACAGCTACCTGCATCTCAAGGACAAGAAGCACTCTTTTGAGGACACGAATGTCCAGATCTTGGCCAGGAAAGCCCGGTGGTTTGAACATGGAGTGAAAGAAGCCATTTTTGTGAACACGGAACGACCCTCTGAATAGAGGGGGAGGCCTAAGACGCAATCTTTCACCCATTTACCGCTCGGTGCTGGAATCTTTACCCAGCCAAACTGCAGCTAAATTCCTGGGTCACTCACACCCCCCTCGCTGCTCCCATCCACAGAGTGAAGGTCACCTGACACTTGCATGATTTTTTATCACGACTTGCCACAAACCGGGAGGCTTCCCGTAGTCTTCACGACTATTTCACGACTCTGTTCACGACGTGTTCACGACCCGGTCTCGACTAGTTCTCGCACGCGCATTTGCACGACGGTGTCGAACTGTGCACGCTGTATAAAAATTAATTTAGAATTTTATAGCTAGGGCCCTGTTATTAGCCTTTAAGGTTGTTGGAGCTAAAACATGGTCAGTGTTTTAGTGTGTAAAGCCTCATGGAGTGTTAAACCCAAACAAAGTTGATCTCATGCCCCATGTAGAACTGGAATTTCTGAAAGAAAAGTGATAAGTGAAAGCAATAGTGTTTGGAGAAGTACCAATAAATGTTTTGTTTAGTTTTCGTGTCTCTTTAATTGTATTGTACGGCTAAAAAGAAATACAAGTGTTTTGAACTAATATAATTTATTGAAATGAAAACACACAGCAAACGCAAATAATGCAACAGTATCACACAACTATTTACAATGATTATACCAAAAAAACAACGGCTCTGACTGGCTTAAAGTCTCGTGGTGTCCTTGCTGGTGCTCGTGCTGCCTGCGGATAGCCACTGGACTGGAGAAAAACAGTCTACACTGCCATCAGCGGCTCCCGGGCTCAGGGCTGAGAAGCGAAGTCATCTCACAGGTGTGTCTGTCTTTCGAGTGGATCCTGTTTTGTCTTGGGAATAAAATCACAACAGGAATTATTAGGTGAATGGGGAGAATAATTCCTCTCAGCGTTCACTACTATCTGTTGTTCACTTCCTCTTCCTGAAAGGAGTTTCCCGCTACGGTGTGCGTGAAGGGACATTCCTCAAAGCGAATCGCGTTTATGTCACTGCACTGAGTTCAGGACGAGTTCACGAATGCCCCGGACCGTCACGACGAGATTGCGACTAATTCACGCGGAGTTCGCAACCCGGTCACGACATTTGGTCATGAACAGGATTTTGAACATTTCAAAATTATCAACACGACATGGTACGACGTCACGCCGGGAGTCATAGCAAGTCGTGATAAAAAAGCATGCAAGTGTCAGGGGGCCTTGAGACTACCAATGACCTCCCCCTCACACCCCTGTTTTGTCCAGAGACAGAGACCCTAACGGCTCTGTAAAGACCCTAGTCTAGGTGAAACTAACACCTTTTAGGAAGAGTCCTGAACCACAGAGTATAAATTCTGTTTGCCTGCATGAGTTTTTAGAACTGAAGAAGCTCCCTGGATAGATAGCAAAACGTCTTCAACCAAAATTCCAGTCCAGATGACAGAAGGAAATCGCACGCTTTGGATACTATAACCTGGATGACTGAGAATCCTCACAGACATGTCACAGAGGGGTTTGTGGCAGTAGGAAACGTGACCAATATTTTAAAAGAAAAGCTCCTGAGCACTGTTGGCACGAGGCTCAAGTGATCCTGAAGCTAATTTGTTTTGGGTTGTACTTGTTGTACAGTATTTTTAGTTTTAGTTTGCAAATTGGTTTTAAAGTCCCAGAATGCAATGCGGATACAAGGTGAGTTACAGTAGAGGAAGGTTATCGATGTATGAGGTGGTGGATGGTTTTTTAGCTTTAACGTTGATCGGTTTGAGTTTAATGATGAAGAGGCATTTGTGTGTGTGTGTGTGTGTGTGTGTGTGTGAGTGAGAGAGAGAGAGAGAGAGAGAGAGTATAAAGGACTAAAGCGCTGCTAATGTTGAGATGATCACTTCATCTCATCAGACGGTTAAACGGCATTTCAGGCAATCGTGGAGCCACAAAAGAAAGCGACGTCTCTGGAATAGAAATTTCGCTGGTGTTTGCTCATCAGCAGTCAATCAAGTTTGCCGAAGGTGTGAAAGGTTGTGCAAGTCACAAACTCATCATTACTGGAATTGCGACTTCTGCTTTGCTGTTCGAGTGGACGTGCAGCGCTGAAGACGGAGAGTCGTCTCTGCTGTCGGTGCACGCCTGGCCTGGGGGAAGAGACTGAGGAGTCATGACACATAACCCCCCCCACACACACACACACACACACACACACACACACACACACACCTCAGCTCACCTCACACACCAGCACACACCTGTGAAGAAATGAAAACATCAGTGATGATCCGGCATGCTCAGACTTCCTATTATCTTATTTGTGGAAAAAAGGCGAAGTTCCCATCACGGGCAGGCCTGCTGGGACAGTGTACAGGCAGGTTGTTTTTCTGTCTCTCTACATTTCCTTCTGGCTTCAACCCCTGCGATGTTTCTTCTTCTCGTCAAGGGGAAATCCAGAGGCGAAACGGCAAAGTGCAAAGGTCGGATCCAGTTCGTCAGAGCCGGTGTTTTAACAGAACGTGTCACGATGTCGGTCCTCACACTCGTTCATTCATTCATTCATTCACCTGGTAGACGGGGAGACTGGAGCCTATCTCAGCCGACTCTGGGTGCACCACAAACAGCTCACCAGACATGCACACAACCCTTCACACCTAAGGGGCGACTTGGGACAGCCTGATGTGCATGTCTACGGAGGAAACCGGAATATCTGGAGGAAACTCCAACACCCTCACCGAGCCCGGGACTCGAACCAAGGACCTCGAACCCAGGACCTTCCTGCTGTGAGGCGGGCGTGTCAAGCACGACGGCACAATCCACCATGACGGCCATCACCAAACCAACCCGAAATTTATCTCGTCTTAAATTCATTCATTCATTTAATGACCCTTAATGACTTAACCCTAATTAGGGTCGCGGGGAGGCTGGTGCCCATCTCAGCCGACTCTGGGCGAGGGTGGGGGTACACCCTGGATAGCTCACCAGGCCATCGCAGACCCTCACACAACCATTCACATTCACACTCACACCTAAGGGAGGTCTGGAACAGCCAATCAGCATCCTGTGCATGTTTTTGGACTGTAGGAGGAAACCGGAGCACCCGGAGGAAACCCACACAAGCACAGGGAGAACATGCAAACTCCACACAGAAACACCCAGGCTGGAAATCGAACCCAGGACCTTCTTGCTGTGAGGCGAACATGCTAACGCTGCGCCACCGCGCCGCCTTCATCTTAAATTGAATTGTGCACATCATCCTGGAGACTCGTCTTGGCTCGCTGGGTAAAAATCTGGGTTACTGGGCAGAATGCTGGGGGGGTTCAATCCCACATGCTACCAATCTGCCACTGCCAGGCTCTTAGAGCAAAGCCCTGAACTCTCAGCCACTCGGCTGAACCACTGGGACGGAAATTACAATCGTGGAATGTTTAGCGTGAAAGCTGACGAGTCTCGGCTTCAGTAAATAAGGTGAAGGTGGAGTTCAGGTTCAGGTTCAGGTAAAGCACCTGGAATTCCCCTTCTGCCAAAAAGGCATGCATTGGCCTGAGTGTCTGGAAGCACACGGAGTCCTGCTGGCTCACCCCGGCTTCTACCGCAGCCGTACAGGTGGATCCGCCAGGCTGCGCCCCACTGCACACGTGTCTAACCATAACACCCATGAGGGAGAGGTTCGAAACGCCTGCGAGGGAAATGACTGAGAGTAATTATGGATATTAAATATGATTATACTTTAAGTGTCGTATAAATTATCCCAGCGGCCCGAAAAACAGAAACCCTGCCAAATGTTGACATTTTTATGTAGATTGAATCGACGCGTCGGGGGAACATCGTGACCGGGGTCAACTGAGCGCAAGAGCAGAGACTGTTCTGGTTTGCGGGGATAAAACGGGTAGAAGGCGTTCTGTTCTTGCAAAAAAAATAAAAAATGGGAACGCGAGCGAGTGAGATTAGTGCATGAAAGCAGAAATGTCTAAAAGTAGCCTGAATTACTGCTCACGCTCAGAACTTTCAGATCCTCATGTTTCCTGAGCTGCTTATGAGTTCGGCGTGACCGCCCGGAGGCAGGACGGAGGGAAAGAACAGCCGCCCTTCCGTGCTGCCGTCGCTCGTTATCATCTCGCCAAGCATTTCACTCGTTGTATTTAACCTGGTGGGTTGGTGGTACGGTGCTGGATTACTGAGCCCAAGGTGGCCACCCGCCTCTTGCGGAGCCACGCGTGTTTGGGGGCGGGTCTAACACTCGGAGGGAAAGCTTTCTCCGCCCCCTCGTGCTAATGAGCTCATAGACACCCAACGATTGGCGGCCGATCGCTGTATCTCCCTCCCGTGAGAGCTCGGCCAATCAGCTCCCAGCCATGAATGTGTGCATTGAACCGGACTGGAACTTGCGAACTCCGGGTTAACAGTCGTTCACCTTGTCGATGCGCCATTCGGGAGCTCGGTGAGATTTCTATGTGGACACTTGCATGTTCTCCCTGCGCATGTTTGGGTTTCCTCTGAGTACTCAGGTTTCCTCCCACAGTGCAAAGACATGCAAATTAGGCTAATTGGCTGTATTGTGACTGGGTTTGTGTATGGTAGTGTGTGTGTGTGTGTGTGTGTGTGTGTGTAGTTGGTACTAGAATACATTTTGAACCGACAGAATGAGGACATTTTAGCTGCTCCTCACTTCTTTAGGGGCTGTTTGAGGGTTAAGTCCTGGTTTTAGGGTTCAGGTTAGAATATGGTTCGGGTCCGGGTTCAGCATTTAGTGTGAGTGTGTATGTGTGAGTGTGTATGTGTGAGTGTGTGTGTGTGTGCGCGCGTGTGAGTGTGTGTGTGTGTGTGAGAGAGAGAGAGAGAGAGAGTGTGTGTGTGTGTGTTCGCACGCGTGTGTGTGTGTATGTGTGAATTTGTGTGTGTGTATGTGTGTGTTGTGTGTGAGAATGTGTGTGT
>JAQNCB010000004.1:14896369-14909530 GCA_030068295.1 Euristhmus nudiceps | reverse complement strand
CTGGATCCAGGATTTTTTTTAAGGATTCTTAACTATGGCCTGGCGGAGGTCTGCGCTCTCCAAGTGCTTTTCTAGTTATTATTATTATTATTATTATTATTATTATTATTATTATTATTATTATTATTATTTTGGGACACTAGTCCATCATGGTGTGTTGGGATTTTTTATTCCAGCCTTCTCCCACCGTAGAACTTTCAGGCAACCAATTGGAGCAAAGTAGGCACAAAGGATCAGTCCAAGTCATTGTTTCAGGGAGAGATGGGAAAACAGCTTCCTGAAAATCCGTGGAGTTTTTTAGTATAAGGAACCTTACTTTGGTGCTCCAGTGATGTCTGAAATGAAAAGTAAACATCTGAAACTGGGGATGTTGTCTGACCTTCAGCCATGGTTTGCGATGCCTTTCTGCTCACCGCGGCTGCACAGAGTGCTTATTTGAGTTAAATTAGCCCTCCTTTGTCGTTGAACCAATCTGGCCATTCTCTCCTGCCCTCTCTTTCTGATGTATTACGTCATGTCTCAACTAAAAATATATATATTTCTGATCACAGAAATGACTGTTTTGTTTTTCCACCAAATATACAGACTTTTTTCTTTCAGTTTCACGCCAGTAAAGCCTGTTGGGCTGTTCCACCCGAGACCAGAGGTTCATCAGAGGCGGAGCTTATCCCTGGTTTCTGTAGTTTGAGGCGACTAGGAGCTCAACTCCTCCTGGATGGGACGCTGGTCCATCACAGGTTCCCTTCCCAGTATTTTTACTGGAACCATTTATACTGCTGGGTGGACAGAGGCTCACTTGTGGTTAGGACCTTGCCCAGGGGTCCTAGCACGGTGGGGGTCACACCGAGATTCGAACCCACGACCTCCTGATCATGAACTCCAACCGCTACATCACCAGCCCCACATGGTGACCTAGTGTTCAGCATATCCGCCTCACAGCAAGAAGGTCCTGTGGTCGAGTCCATTTCAGTGTGGAGTTTGCATGTTCTCCCAGAGCTTGCGTGGGTTTCCTCTGCGCACCCCGGTTTCCTCCCACAGTTCAAAGACATGCGCAGTAGGCTAATTGGCTGTTCCAAATTTCCCCTAGGTGTGGATGTGATTCTGAATGGTTGTGTATGAGTTGGTCCTGTAATGGTCCGGCTACTTATTCAGGGTGTACCCGGCCTTCAGATGAAGCGGTTTAGAAAACGAGAGCGTGGGAGAGTCATAGTCAGTGAGATGAAGTACCTGAACCTGTGCCCTGAATGATTTCTCTATTGATTCCTGATTGGTTGATTGGACAAGTGATTGTGTGTACAGATACAGGTGAGTTCATCATGCTAATTAACATGAAAGTCCAGGAGCTTCAGTTCGCCTCTACACTCCTGTTCTTAGCTTTGAGGTTCTTGGTTTTAAATACCATATTTTCCGCACTATAAGGCGCACCTGATTATAAGGCGCACCCTCAATCAATGGCACATTTGAAAACTGTTTTCATATATAGGGCGCAACACATTATGAGGCGCACTGGAGTATAAGGCGCACCTTCAATGAATACAGTAGTGTACGTCATCAGCAAATAAAATATGGCCACGCTCACATGTCAGCAAAATCGCCGATTTTATAACTTTTTTTTGCTCATTACGCTCTTAATATAAAAATTTAAAAAATTTCATTACGCACATTGTTTTTAATTACTTTTAGTCGACTAAACCTCAGCTTTTCATTTTTGGGCGATGTTTGACTTTAGCACCCTGACTACGGTAGCCGTGATTAATCAACATTGATCCATATATAAGGTGCACCTGATTATAAGGCTTTTGAGAAAATTTAAGGCTTTTAGGTGCGCCTTATAGTGCGGAAAATACGGTATACGAAGGGAATAATGTATCTCATGCTACAATGTGACAAGTTACTTCACAGCTCTGTGTAATCTCTACAAGCATCGGGTCTCTCAGTCTAGACATGGCCATGAAGTCATTCAGAAGCCGCGGATTCTGCGTTCACACGAAGGCTTTCTAAAGTTACGACGGCACATTTATCATCGCGAAAGCGCTCGGGCGAAAGCTCAACTCCTTGCACCATAAACAAAATCAGTCTGACGACCATAAGCTTCGAGCTATGAACTTCCTCTCTCTCTCTCTCACACACACACACACACACACACACACACACACACACACACACACACATGGTGAGACAACTGTTCCACACGCGTGATCACTGACTCCAGTTATCTGTCATATCTTCAGCACTAGCCTGGCACTCATAAAGCAGTTCTGAGTGCTGATTCCACCCTGATGTCATTCTCAAAAACAACCCTCCACTCACTGGGTTCAATAATAATAATAATAATAAAACTAGATGTGCCTCAAGTGCAGCCCCAGCTCTCTGCTATTAATCATTTATTCGACCCATCTGGAATTCCCCAAAGATGTCTGAATGTGTTTTCATTTCACTTTATTATTGGCGTGAAGCAGAATCTGAACAGATCCAAACTCCCGCACTTCATCCAAACTCTACGAGCGGAGACGACGTTTGCGAGGTGTTTCATGAAGGTCGCTGCTCTCAAATGCTACTCCATCCTTTAAAAAGACACGACTGAACCCTGCAATTCGTCATTTAAACCCACCATGAAACACTCAAACTAAAGCTGGACTGAAGTCTTTGTGAGGTGATCAGTGACTCGCGTGCTGATCCGGTGGTTCGCGCGTTATTTCACTGGACTCTGGATGCACGGATGATGGATTACGGATCTCTTTAAACGAAGGTGAAGCAGGGGCTCAAACCTACTGCGGGTAGTTGAACTGCATTGTGGGTAATGGAGGAAATCTTTCAGCAAAGCGATCATGGTGCAACAGTTATAAACCAGTTGTTCGACCAGGATTAGAATTCGCGAGCCCTGCCCTGCTAGACGCAGATTGCCGCCTGGCTAAAACGTTCCAGCAGTGATTTGAACTCACACAGATATTCAAATGTTGGCTAACACACTCGGAGCGCTTTAAGCGCTTTAAGCCCCCTCATACGAATGAGCTCACAGACGCCCCTGATTGGCTGGTGATTGCTGTGAGTGACAGGGAGGTGAACGTATGCTGAATCAAAAATCAGCCAATCAGCTTTCATGGACTCCTGGTCATGAAAGCATTTTTTTTCAAAATAAAAGATCTTTAAACTCCAATAATTAATATAAAAAAAATTTAATCAGCCGTTGTGAGGGCCCGGTACCAAATGATCCAAGGATCGGTACCGGCCACGATCCATGGCCCAGTGGTTGGGGACCTCTGGCTTAGCTAATAAAGTTGTTACAGTACTTTCAGTGGATACCTTCAATAAGAGGATGGTAGTTATTTAATGAAAGTGCTACGAATGATTCAACCAATCACCATCCAACCAACCAACCAGCCAATCAGAAAACCATTTAATCACCAACCAACCAACTAATCAACCAACCAGACAACCAAGCAACCAACCATTAAACCAATCACCAACTAACCTACCAACCATCCAAACAACCAACCAGCCACCTCACCGTCTGACCAACCACCCAAGAAACCAACCAAAAATCCAATTACCATCCAACCAACCCTCAACCAATCACCCAAACAACCAACCAGCCAAGAATCCAACCAACAATCCAATTACCAACCAACCAACCCTCAACCAATCACCCATGCAACCAACCATCCAAGAATCCAACCAACAATCCAATTACCAATCAAACCAACCCTCAACCAATCACCCATGCAACCAACCATCCAAGCACCAACCAACCAACCATCAAACCAATCAGCTGACGAGCCACCCATGCCCTAGTGGAGTTTTTTTGCAATCCATGGAAATAACCAGTAACTTCTCAGGAAACCCCACTAAGACATTTTGTGCTAGCACGTCCATAACTTGCTGAAAATCTGTTTACATACCTATCAGGAAGTCTAAACGAGAAAGAGGAAATAAAGACAAGAGGAAACGGGAAAGAGGAAACAGGCGATGCCTACGTGATGCTGATAATGATCGACAAATCAGAGATAACGACCGTGTGTCCAACAGTGACGTAATGCTAGCTTTACTTTGATTTAGGCACACAGCTAGAGAATTTAGCATGAACACTTCAGAGTCCTTGGTTAAAAAAATGTGTAAATATTCTAAGTTGTTTGACTGGCAGCAGTTCTCCCCAATCAGAGCGATTCGATGAACCAGTACCAGGACCGGTTCTTCTCACGCTCGTTGTACCAATCAGGGAATATTCCTTCGTTAGCTTTCAGGTTGGGCGGCACGGTGGTGTCATGGTTACCATGTCCACCTCACTGCAAGAAGGTCCTGAGTTGGAGTCCCGGGGTGGGCGAGGGCATTTCTGTATGGAAGTCTGCATGTTCTTGTGTGCGACCCAGATCTTTTTTTTTTACTTTTGTTCCTGATTGCTGCTGCGTGCAGTTTCATCATGAAATAACACAGAGTTCATCAGTAACTCCCTCCTGTTAGTCGTTCATCATGATGTGAAGCATTTAGCAGAGGGTCAGATACACAATGACCCCTCACACACACACACACACACACACACACACACACTCAGGAGTGTGTGAGATGGAGCAGACGACTTGCCCATTCAGCCATCAAAGACGAAGCCAAACCCTAAACAGTACATGATGTCCGTGACTCAACGGCTCGACAGCCAAACGCCTCATCGCGTTTCCAAAATATTCATCAAGTTTCTTCCCCCGAGGAGAGACATGGGAGATGTGCTGTATAATGAGAAACCAGAACCGTCATCATCATCATCATCATCCTCCTCCTCCTCCTCCTTCTTCTCCTGGCCTCAGTCTTCTTAATCTTCTGACTTGCTACATCTGTTCGTCTTTATAAATAACTGCTTGACCCGTTGGCCGCGGAGGCGGTAATGAGGTCAGCGGAAAAAAAAAAGGACAAAGCTCATCCCACGTCAGCAACAAGACAGCTCGAGCAAACCAGCACCGTCAGGTTGTTAGTGCAGCCGAGCATGCAGCTGACTTCACAGTACCTGCGTCGACAGGATGTCAGAGATGCTCCGAGCTCAAAGTCTTTGACTACTTGTGCGTTTTTTTTTTTTGTTGTTGTTTTTTGGGGTTTTTTTCCCGGCAGCTGCTCGGCCACTTCTGGCTCCGAACTCGCCGTGCTGGAAGCTCACACAATGACTGCCTTTCATTTCAATATCTCCAATTCCAAATGAAATAAGACATGTCGTTAACAAACATATTACTGCTGTAAGAGCGATAGAGTGAAGCCTGCGGTAAAAGAAGGGCTGTATAATAGCCGTGATGGCAGATTAAAGCTTTGTGACTTCAGCAGCCTTTTATGATTATTGCTTGTAGCAGGCTAGCACGTCCTAATGAAGAATGCCTGAGTTATGTGAGAGCATGCCTTCGGGATAATCACATGGTGAAAAGGCTCACGAGTGGCGCATCGACAAGGTGCGCGACTATTAACACAGAGATCGCAAGTTCGAATCTGCTTTAATGCCCAGCCGTCCGTGACCGGGAGTCTACGGGAGCTGATTGGCTGAGCTGTGATGGGAGGGAGTGACAGGGCTCACTTCCCTGTCACTCACAGTGATCGCCAGCCAATCACGGCTGCCTGTGAGATCAGTCGTATGAAGGGGCGGATAGCGCTTTCCCTCCAAGTGTGTTTGACCAGCCCCCAAATATACATGGCGCTGCAGTTCAAAAAGAGCATCGTATGTCACAGAGGGGGCGTGTGCATGCTTTCGCTCCTCCCTGGTCAGTGGTGGTCGCTTGACAGGGAAGGCAACACCTGCTGGGTGGCAATAAATTAGGGAGAAAAAATGGGGAAAAATCAAAAAGAAAACAAAAAGAGAGCTGTCATCAAAGCAAACGCTCTGCTTACATTGTTAATATCGGTTTTATTCATGTTTTTGTCGTCTCTACTGTAATTGTAGCTGTCGTGTGAGTTTCTGGTCGTCCCGTAACACACCGTCTTCATACTGAAATCTTTTAGATGAGCATCATTAGAGATTTCTCTGTCATACTCAACCTTTGAATCAGAGTTTTAGGTTATAGTGGAACTGCAGCACCTTTCACGAACATCCTGCGATTTCTTTTCCGTTGCACGAATTTCGCGGAGCGAGTACAGAAGCGACCGGCGTAGGTTCGGATGAAGTGGATCTAAAAGCTGCGTGGTTGCGTTCACATACAAAACACGTGTCGTACGTCCGTGGTACTGAAAATAGCTCAGGTCTGTAAAGAGAAATCGTATGAAAATTATACAATTGTTAATAGACGAAATGAATCCTCGTGCGATAGTCCTGTGATGTGCAAACCGACATATATACGAGGGGTAGTCAAAAAGTTCTCAGACAAATGCCATAATTTCTTTATGGCATTTGTCTGAGAACTTTTTGACTAACCCTCGTATATATATATATATATATGTTGTGTACATGATGTATGAACATTCACCCTACCATCAGCGTAAAAATGCCTCCATATCTGCCCCACAGCAAGACGTTTGTGGGTTCAAGTCCCAGGCTCTGCGAAGGCTTCTTCTTTTCTTCTGGCGCTTACATGGGTTTCTTCTGGGTACTCTGGTTTCCTCTCACAGTCCAAAGACATGCACATTCGGTTAATTGGCTGTTCCAAATTGCCCCTAGGTTTGAGCGTGAATGGCTGTATGTGTCGGTCCTGTGATAGACTGGCTAGCTGTACAGGGTGTACCCGACCTTCACCCCGAGTCGGCTGAGATACGCTCCAGCCTTCCCTTGACCCTAGCAGGATTAATCCCTAAGCATAATGCGCATGTCTTTGGAGTGTGTTTCTCTCTGAGTGTGTTGCGCCGCCCCAGCGTACACATGCACAGCAGTTCATAAAGATGAGGGAGTGTTGGTGGGTGGATGGATCATGTGCTTGCTTATGTCTCTCCCTGGGTGGTGGTGGTGGTGGTGGTGGTGGTCGTATGACAGGGAGGCAGTACTTGATGGGTGGGAATTGGTTAAGACTCAAATTAGGGGGAGAAAAAGAAAGAAAGAAAGAAAGAAAGGAAGGAAGAAAAGCTCCACATGCTGCTGTGTACAGTCCACAATGCCTCGGGTGTAATATGAGCTTTATGTTTATGGAAATATGAGGTGAAATGTAATACGTGAGCTGGAAAACCAACCATTTGGGTTAAAAATGAAATCAATGACTAAAAAGCACCAGGTTAGACCACTCAAAGCCGGGGAGAGTTAGTGCCTGTTGGTGTGTGTGTTGGGGGGGTGCCGGGGTGGTGTATAACCCTGTGGACCACAAACCATTTATCTTATGCAAAGCTTGTCAAGTTAAGTCAAATCCATGCTAGTTTTTTTTATTTGTTTGTTTGAATAATATTAAAAGTAGGAGCACCTGCTGAGCCTCCATTTTCATTTTCATGCATTGGACAAAACCGAAAACAAATATGCAGCATGCTGTATCTTGAATCATCACCTGATCCCACGTATGAGTAAAACTTTCCATCTCTCATCTTGTCCATCTGTTTTCCTCCTCCATTTCCCCCAAGTGACTGATTACATTCCTTCCAAACGAACCACCTCTTGTACCGCTACCACTTCTGTTCTATTCAAGAAGGCTGTATTGTCGCTGAAAATGATCTCCACCTTCTTCCTCCACCCTTTACTCAGAAATATCCTCCTCCTCTTCCCCTTCTGTGCGAGAGAGAGAGACAGAGAGGAGAGGGGGGGGGGGGGGGTAATCCTGTCGCCCTGCTAGAGCTCCGGGGTGGTCTGTTGGAGATAGGCAGGCAAGGCGCCACTGATAGTGATCAGGCTTGAGACGACGTGCTGTAGGGCAGCTGTGATGAGGAAGTAGCAAATTAAAAAAAAAAAAACACAATCAACAACAAATACAAAAAAATACACTTTTGATTTTTGATGAATCGACAAAGAAAAGGGACGAGGCAGGATTATGGTGTAAACTGACCAATTTTTTTTTTTAATGAATTGATTTCACTTGAAAAGGACGTTGAGGAGGATCGGTTTCACACTCAGCCAGCGCACAGCAGGTTTAACCTCTTTGTCTATCAAAATTAAAATGCATCTGTCAGCTGTCATTAATATATACAAGCATATATACAATTTCTAAGCCTTGTAATACTAATTAAAGTCGCCAGGAGGCTGGCGCCCGTCTTGGGCAACTCTGGGCATGGGCAGGGCACACCCTGAACAGCCCATCATGCCATCGCAGTGCCAAGACACACACAACCATTCACACTTATACTCACACTTAGGAGCAATCTGGGACAGTCAATTAGCAGAATATGCATGTGTTGAAGCTGTGGGAGGAAACCTGAGTACCGTTATGAAACCCACACCCCACACAAAAACTGGGAGAACATACAAACACCACGCAGAAACTACCTGGCCCGGGAATCGAACCCAAGCCCTCTTGCTATGAAGTGGACGTGCTAATCACTGTGCCACCGTGCCGCATATGTATATATGAAAGCATGTTCAAAACCTTCCATTATGTTTTTATGTTTAAGGTAAGGATGGTATCTCTGTCATCTCAGAACGTTTGATAGACACGTTTGCCTGCTTTTTTGAGATTCAAATTATCCACTTGTTGACAGAACAGGTCATCTGAGGTGAGCAGAGATGTCTCTGTGCTCCCTATACAAGTTCCAACCTGATTCTGTCTAACCTGCACTCAGTACTATATTTTTAATTTACTTTATCTGAGAGTGATGTTCATATTTACTACTGCCGGGGGACGAGGAGGTAACTCACAGCTCCAGGGTCCTTGGTTTGATCCTGATCTCGGGTAGCTGTTTCCCATCCCTCCAACACGTGTGTGTGTGTGTGTGTGTGTGTGTGTGTGTGTGTGCATGATACTTGGTGATGAACTAACATGTCATTCAGGGAGTATTCCTGTATTGTTTGTGGGAGCGACTCCAGACCCATCATCCCCCTGAGCAGTGAAGTGCTACGGCTTGGTTATCATACACACACACACATGTGTGATGGCACTGAGCTTTAACCTCAACCCCATTCAGCACCTTTGTTATGAACTGGAACACTGACTAAACCCCAGAATTAATTCCCACCCATTCCAGCATCAGCACCTCACCTCACAGTCTCGCACCCCAAGACTTTATGGAAAGCCCCCAAAAGAGAGAAATATTATGATAAGATTTAAGGGGAGCAAGAAGATCCTGGGTTCAAGCCCTGGAATGTTCGAGGTCATTTCTGTGTGGGCTTTGCATGGTCTCTCCATGGGTTCCTTGGGTTCCTCTCCCCCTTGGGTTCTCCAATAGTCCAAAGACATATTGATGCTCAGGCTGTTCTGAATTACCCCTAGCTGTGGATGTGAGTGTGACTGGGTGTGTGTGTGTTTCCCTGCCTCTGCCCTAAATTGGCTGAAATAGGCTCCAGCCTCCTGGTGACTCTCATAAGATTCGGTAGTTCAGCAAATATATAAACAAATGAATAAATAAATAAGGAAAGTAAAACTGGATGTTCACCAAACACACTGAAGTATGATAATTAGGTGCACAAATATTTTGGTCATTATCGTGAAATAAAACTCGTGTTTATTAATGAATTAATTAATTTTAATAAACACAGAAACACAGAAGGCGGCACGGTGGTGTAGTGGTTAGCACGTCCGCCGAGCGGGAAGAAGGTCCTGGGTTCGATTCCCAGCCTGGGTGTTTCTGTGTGGAGTTTGCATGTTCTCCCGGTGCATGCGTGGGTTTCCTCTGGGAACTCCGGTTTCCTCCCACAGTCCAAAAACATGCACAGTATGGTAATTGGCTGTTCCAAACCTCTCGTAGGTGTGATTGGTTGTGTGACTGTTGGACTGTTGGACTGTGAACTGTCCAGGGTGTACTCTGCCTTCACCCAGCATCAGCTGAGATGGGCACCGGCCTCCCTGCGACACTAATTAGGATTAAGTGGCTTCGTGGCTTCGAAAATGAATGAATGAATATATATATATATATATGTATGTATGTATGTATAAAAACATGGAACATGCACATGGAAATGTGCAGATAATGTGGTAATAAAGTTTACATTGGTCCTGTGATGGTGGTGATGGTGAGCCTCTACCCCTGAAAGCCTTCTGGACGTTTGGTAGAGTTTGCATTGAGATTTAAATAGAGCTATTCATGAAGTATTCAGGTCTGTGTGTAAATAAAATCTCAATACGAGTATAGACCAAGCACATGCAAATCTGATTGGTGAATTTGAATTTCCATTATGAGCCCAGAGCTACTTACACGAATAAGATGATACAATTTAAATGGAAGAACACAGAGCCAAATATACATTGCATTTCCATTTCAATTAAATCAAGCCCAGGTGCTTTTAGCATTCCAAAATGAAGGTAAGACGAAAACTGTATAATTGGGTTGACAAGTCCATCAAAATGAAACCTGTGTAAGGTAAGATCTTTTGGATGGATTGCAATCATCTGCGCTGTAGAGTTACATGCTGGGTTACATGTGCTTCACTATTAATGGGGCTGGTGGCGTCGCGGTTAGGATGCTGGGCTCACGATCAGGAGGTCATGGGTTTGAATCCCAGTGAGACCCGCACCGTGCTAAGACCCCTGGGTGAGGTCTGAACCGCAAGTATGCCTCTGTTCCCCCAACAGTATAAATGGGTTCCAGTAAAAATACTGGGGAAGGGAACCTGTGCTGGACCAGCGTCCCATCCAGGAGGAGTTGAGCTCCGAGTCGCTTCACGCTACAGAAACCGGGGATAAACTCTGACAAACCACTAGGCTCGGGTGTAAAAAGCTCACAGACTTATCTTCAGTATTAGTACTTGTGCTGTAGAGTTAATCCCAGCGCTGTG
Organism: Euristhmus nudiceps; assembly: GCA_030068295.1. Taxonomy (NCBI): domain Eukaryota; kingdom Metazoa; phylum Chordata; class Actinopteri; order Siluriformes; family Plotosidae; genus Euristhmus; species Euristhmus nudiceps. The sequence goes on along the minus strand of JAQNCB010000004.1, from coordinate 14,898,732 downwards.
TAGTTAATCCCCGTGTTCAAGAGTTAATACTGGTGCTGCAGAGTTAATACCTGCACTGTGCATTTCATACCGGTGCTGTAGGATTAATCCCTGTGTTGTAGTGTTAATACCCATTCTGTAAAACTAATCCCGGAACTGTGCAGTTAATACCTAGACTGTAAAATTAATACCTGTGCTGAAGGATTAATCCCTGTGCTGTAATGTTAATACCCATGCTGTAAAGCTAATACCTGCACTATACAGTTAATATCTGTGCTTCAAGGTGAAGACTTAAACTGCAGAGTTAATACCTGCATTGTACATTTAATATCAGTGCTGTAGAGTTAATCCCTGTGTTGTAGGGTTAATACCTGTGCTGAAGGGTTAATCCCTGTGCTGTAGTGTTAATTCCCATGCTGTAAAGCTAATCCCTGCACTGTGCAGTTAATACCAGTGCTTAAAGGTTAATACCTAGACTGAAAGTTAATACCTGTTCTGAAGGGTTAATACCTGTGCTGTAGGGTTAATACCTGTGCTGAAGGGTTAATACCTGTGCTGTAGGGTTAATACCTGTGCTGAAGGGTTAATACCCATGCTGTAAGGCAAATTCCGGCACTGTGCAGTTAATACCAGTGCTTCAGGGTTAATACCTAGACTGCAGATTAATACCTGTTCTGTCGGGTTAATACCTGTGCTGAAGGGTTAATCCCTGCGCTGTAGTGTTAATACCCATGCTGCAAAGCTAATCCTCGCACTGCGCAGTTAATACCGGTGCTTCAGGGCTAATACCTTGACCGCAGGTTAATACCTGTTCTGTAGGGTTAATACCTGTGCTGAAGGGTTAATACCTGTTCTGTAAGGTTAATACCTGTGCTGAAGGGTTAATACCTGTTCTGTAAGGTTAATAACTGTGCTGAAGGGTTAATCCCTGCGCTGTAGTGTTAATACTTATGCTGTAAAGCTAATCTCCACACTGTGCAGTTAATACCTGTACTTCAATTTAAATACTAGACGACAGAGTTAATACCTGTGCTGTGGAGTTGATAGTTTCTGCAGGGGTAATAACCTGTGCTGTAGAGTTAATCCCTGCTGAAGAGTTAATATAAGAAAGCCATATTAACCTTCATCAGTACATAAATAGATAGATAGATATTTGCATGACGTGTGCGTGCGTGCGTGCGTGCGTGCGTGTGTGTGTGTGTGTGTGTGTGTGTTTGACTGCTTGCGTGCAAGTGTGTGCGTGACTGAATTGCATGCATGCGTGTGTGCTCGCGCTTCTACATGCACCGCTGCGCTGCAGAACTGTCACGACATCCGCGTCTCCCACGTGCGCACAACGCAGCGCCGCTGCCGTGAGACGAGAAGAGTCGCCTCTGCGTTTCTCATGCAAATCCTTCTTACTAAAGACTCCCGAGCACGCACGCAACACACACACACACACACACACACACACACACACACACACACACAAATGAGGAACTCTCTAGACTGAGTTGTCGGTTGGAGTCTGCAGTCATGTCCTATTAATAAAGCGCCCTGCTATTGCACGCGCTCTGTTTTTATTATCACTATTATTATGGTGACGTTTCTGTCCCTCACTTCCTGTTTCAGATTAAATATTACAAAAAACCTTTATATTCTGTATGTTTTATTTATTCTGCATGCTTTAGGCTGTGTGTGTGCTACTACCAGTCATGTCGGGTACAGTGTGTGTGTGTGTGTGTGTGTGTGCGTGTGTGTGTGCATGGGGGGGGTTTCTGAGAGATAAGGGGGTTATAAATGCACGCTGGTCACGCTGCAGCTCAGGCAGGAAATCAGGGAAAGACCAAGTAATGGACTGAGTTCACTAAAGGAGAAATCCACACTCAACGACTTGCACATTCATTACCATCATTAACATCTGAGGTGTGTTCTGCATTACCCACAATGCACTTCAGCTTATGGTCAGTAATGCCATGTGATTACACCCTGAAGTCATCAGTATCTAAAGAGGGTGATGCAACAGCGCTCCTCATCTGTGCACAAACAGATCAGCTTCCGCTTTCACACAAGTAGTCCGTCCATATTCTGAGCTCGAGTCGTAGGGGTCTAGGGCCTATCTCAGCCGACTGTTTGCACCGGTTTGTCAGAGTTCCGTAACCATGCACACTCATATCAATCGGGAATTTGGAACATCCAGGTCACTTAATGTACATGTCTTTGGGCTATGGAAGGAAACCAGAGTGCCTGGAGGAAACCCAACACAGAGAAGCGCCATGCAGAAACGCCCTTGTCAAGCAAGAGACTCGAACCCAGAACCTTTCTGATGGGAGTAGGACGTGCCAGCCACTACATCAGAGTCTTAGAATCGGATCTGATATTCATGTTTCCAGCCAGCACCCCCC
>JAQNCB010000004.1:14769691-14780738 GCA_030068295.1 Euristhmus nudiceps | reverse complement strand
TGTCCCTCTGATGGACTCATTCCTGATCCTGTCCAACCGCGTCACTCCCAAAGAGAACCTCAGCATCTTCATCTCTGGGATCCACCACTGGTATTACCCCTGGTAATTGTATAGAGTTGGGGCAGCCATCGCCTAATGGTTAGAGAAGCAGCTTTGGGACTGAAAGGTCGCCGGTTCGATTCCCGTACCAGCAGGAACAATGTGGTGGTGGGGGAGTGAGCTCCACCTTGTCAGTGTGTGCTATCTACAATACAAGTCGAAAATTCCTGCAGAAATCATGAATCTTTGCCTTCAGCTTGGGGTGTGTCCAGCAGGTGTGTGGGGCAGCAGAGCATCTTTTGAGGAAGATGATGAAGAGGAAAAGGAGATTGTTTGTTTGTTTGTTTGTTTGTTATCATTGGTTGAGGCTGGTACCAACACACAGGGCCATGAACACAACCATTCACACACAAACACACCAAAAGGCAATTTGGAACAGTCAATTCGCCTACCGCGCACGTTTTTGGACTGTGGGAGGAAACCAGAGTACCCAGAGAAAAGCCATTCAAACACGAGGAGAACCACTGCTGAACAGTTTAACTCATATAAAGATCTATTATTATATCTATTAGTTATTTTGTTCCAGGATGGGTGCAGGAATCAGGCATGACCGTCTGAAATGGCGTTCACTTTGTCACAGCGCGGGTGACGAGCCCCCAAGGGGATCAGGGGTGTGGGGGGTAGACCTAGGCACTCACTAGTCTTTCCTAGGAATACAGTTTGCCTCATTATTTATGTTATCTTTATTCCTCGCACCCTTCTCAGATCGAGGGTTTTTGCCCTTTTTATCCAGCTGAGATGGTCTCGGTCTGCACCTCTCGCTCATCTCTGCTGAGATCGTCTGGGAGGTTAACGACTGGCGGAATGATATTGAAAGACTTTCCAGGAACGGTTGCTGTTTGCTGTTTGCACAGAAATGGACTATTGTGGCTCTGAAGAGCAGAATCCCGCAGTTGAAAGGAGTGTTGACTCTTGATGCGCTGTCTTTGTTTATCTTCCAAGATGGCGGTTACACACAGCGCACATGTTTCTGTGACGTCGTGAGAACTCTCTTTATTATTATAGTGTCAGCACACAGAGAGAGAGAGAGAGACAGAGAGAGAGAGACAGAGAGAGAGAGACAGAGGGAGAGACAGAGTGAGACAGAGAGTGAGACAGAGAGTAAGAGAGAGACAGAGACAGAGAGTGAGACAGAGAGTGAGAGAGAGAGAGAGTGAGAGAGATAGAGAGAGAGAGTGAGAGAGAGAGTGAGACAGTGAGACAGAGACAGAGAGAGAGACAGAGAGAGAGAGACAGAGTGAGAGAGAGAGTGAGACAGAGAGAGAGAGACAGAGAGAGAGAGACAGAGGGACAGAGAGAGGGACAGAGAGTGAGAGAGTGAGAGACAGAGGGAGAGAGAGAGAGAGAGAGAGAGAGACAGAGAGTGAGAGACAGAGAGAGAGATAGAGAGAGAGAGAGAGACCTCCCGTAAGTTATATATCAACACGTGTGGCTTGAGTGGGAATGGTGTGGAATCAGTTTTGGTAGCGATATAAGTTGCTATATCAGCAAAAATTGCAAAAAAAAAAAAATTAGCATGGAAAAGAGTGGTTGAAATAACCTGTGACATCACCGATTCCAATCCCGATCCCTCTCTGTGACATCATTCCCCAAATACCACGGGTCACAACCCCATAGTCCTTCACCGCTACCGAACACCGCCCCAGCCTCGTTGTGCGCAACATTGTGAGACCGTCTGCACTTACGGTGTCCACATGCCGTGAGGTTGTTCGCGACATGTGCTTATAGCTATTTATTTCAGTCGCTGTGTTTATTTACATGCAAACTGCAATGACATCATGACAGACCGTGTAGGTCATGTGACTCACTGGCGGGTCATTGTGACAGACACAAAGAAACAGAAGGACACAGTGTCCGGCCCTTTGAAGAACATCGCTAAGTGGTCGTTTCCCATTACATAGAAGGAACATCCCATGATCACAGAGACGGATCTCGACACGATGACCTACATTTTGTTCTGTCAGACTTTTAGAAACACCATGATATTAAAAAAATAAATAAAGCTTTGCACAATATAGCTCTTTAATTTGGTACAGTACAATACGCTGTAAATGAAATATTGTTAAAAACGGTTTAAGCATCAGTAAAGAGTTCATTTTCCCACCACAGAGCAGCCCGGTCCGTTCGCGTCAATGTTTACACACTCGGCTCGTGTCCATGTTGATCCGTACATGACGCTGAGTCTCGTGTTACCAGACGCTCTCAGTAACAGTCAGGCGCGGAGTGTGAGATCTCACTGGAGCTCTCCGGTGTTCCTGGAGCACTTTAAGTGATCCATGCTGCTTGTGTGTCCTCGCCAGGTCTTCGGCTGTCTCCCTCCACTTCGTCCTGATGGACGGATCTGCACCTCGTTCCAGCAAAACACTCATAACCTGTTGAAGTACAGACATAGATATAAGTGGAGGCGTGAGCGCTAATGCTCGCAAAACCCTTCATCGTGTTCATAAACGAATGTGGGAGATGTTTTATGGTTTGTTGAGAGAAAGGTTGAACGTTTTGGCAATTTTCGAAATTCCTCAAGGTGTGTTTGGGTCAAAAACGACACTGCACATCACCAAAGGAACGCCACGCCCACTGTGAAGCATGCTGGTGGCAGCATCGTGCATGGGAACAGTTTGCTTTACACCATTACGGATTTCTTCATGGCTCTAAATAAGACAGGCTGAAGTATATTTGAGCCCAGAGAGTGACTCGTAAGAGAAAGCCCACCTTGAAGTGTCCCCTTTCTGTGGCCAGGTGCAGTGGGGTCCTCCCCAGCCTTTCGATGGCGTCCACACCTGCTCCGTAATGCAGCAGGAGCTTCGCCGCTTCAGCATTGTCCTTCAGTGTGGAGTAATGCAGCGGGGTCATGTGAAGGCTGTCCCTGTCCTCGAGTCCAGCCCCATTCAGGATGAGAAGGTGAAGGACGGCTCTGGAGCCACTGAGGGCAGCCAGGTGCAGCGGAGCGGCCAGATCCCTGTCCCTTACACACACCTTCGCTCCGGCAGCTAGCAAGTGCTGCAGGATCTGAGAGAGAGAGAGAGAGAGAGAGAGAGAGAGAGAGAGAGGGAAACAAAAACGGGAGGAAAGAAACGGGAAAATGGTGGATGAAGGAAAGAGGACAGATTAAATGGTGCTAAGGAGATGGGAACAGTGCCTGATGATTCACCAGGGAAAACACCATCTGTTGCGCTGTGTGCACTTGGCTTGACGCACTGACAGCATTGTGAAAGCCAAAGGGACTTTGAGTGTACACTCAGTACTTGGCAGTGACACTTTTAGGACAAATGGAAAGCTTGACTCATTTTTGAGCATTTTGGAAGCACAGATCTCAGTAAAGTACCATGAAATCACCAGCGGTGTTCCTCAAGGTGCGGTTCTCTCCTCAAATCCACCTTTTTACCTTTTGTCAGAAAACAAAAACATGTAAGTAGCTTTTTTTTTTTTTTTTAATTACCAATTAGCTTCATTCCAGCCTCCAATTAAAATGGCATCATGTTTCTTTTTTCTTTTTTTGGCTAATTTTCACAGCTTTCCCAGTCATAACTCAGCCAAGCCAAGTCCTAACCGCTCGCTGAAGATCCATATTGGAAAATAAAATCCAACATAAACACAAACATCATGAGAGAGATAAACACTGCATTTTTTTAGGCAAAATTGGGTACCGTTGCTCCAATTACCCAGAGCTGGGGGTCATTATTTATTTTTATAAACACAATCCTAAGCTCACCATCTTTTTCGCTGAGCAGGCGCACAGGTGCAGTGCCGTTCGCCCGTTAGGACCTCTGAGGTTAGCGTCGGCTCCACGGTGAAGCAGGAGCCTCACAGCCGCCTCGTTTCCGACCATCACAGCCAGCTGCAGGGGACTTGTGCCCACTCCGCTCGGGCCTTCCAACTCCGCCCCGTTATCCAGCAGCAGCTCCGCAACGTCGCCCCAACCCCCAAAGACGGCCCAGTGCAGCGGCGTCCACCTACGTGAGTCCAGCGTGTCAGGCGATGCCAGGTGTTGTAGCAGCGTCCGTGCCGTTCCCAGGTGCCCACCAGCTGCAGCTAAGTGTAGCGCCGTTTGTCCGCAACAGGACCGTGCATCGTGGGATGCTCCTTTCTGAAGGAGGTACTCAGTAGCTTCTTTGTTGCCTTCCATGCAGGCACGGTGTAGAGGGGTGCAGCCGAAGAAATCTGTGCAGTTTACATCCATTTTGCTGGCTTGAAGCAAGAACCTGAGCAGTGCAAGGTGTCCCCTGAAGGCGGCATGGTGGACGGCTGCCCAGCCACGAGCATCTCTAGAATAGAAAATGGCGAGAAGTCATTGTTATTGTTCTTTAAATACAGTAGAACATTCATATGTTGCCTTAGGAAGTCACATTAAAGCATTGTGAAACTAGATGGGCACGGCGAGTGCAAGGTACCGTCGGCAGGCTCTTCCTGAGGGAGATAATCACACGGAGAGTTTCTCAAGGTTCCATCCTGGGACCGCTCTAGTTCTGTTACTTTGTGTTGGAAAATTGTTATAGCATGTCATCTACGTACCATCCCTGATCATCAGGCTTGTATAGAATTATAATTATTTCCTGTTTAATTGGGATTTTTGTTAAATTAAAAATGGTTTATTAGTTATATTAGTAATAATAATTTTCATAATTCCTTTTTATAATTAGAAAATACAGGTGGCGCGGTGGTGTAGTGGGTAGTACGTTCGCCTCACAGCAAGAAGGTCCTGTGTTCGATTCCCAGCCTGAGCATTTCTGTGTAGCGTTTGCATGTTCTCCCCGTGCTTGCGTGGGTTTCCTCCGGGTACTCTGGTTTCCTCCGACAGTCGAAAAACATGCACAGTAGGCTGATTGGCTGTTCCAGACCTCTGTTATGTGTGAGCGTCGACCCTGTGATAGCCTGGTGAGCTGTCCAAGGTGTACCCCGCCCTTGCCCAGAGTCGGCTGAGATGGGTGCCAGCCTACCCATGACCCTAATTAGGATTAAGCGGTTTAGAAAATGATTGAATGAATAATTATAAAATACCCCTTTTATTATTTTAATTATACTAATTTACACTAAACAAACAAATTCTAATTTATTTATTTATTTTCCTTGTAATTTTATTTTTGTGAGGTCGGTGGAGTGGTTAGGGTGCTGAGCTCATGATTGAGAGGTTGTGAGTTCAGATCCCTGTTAGACCCCCACCGTGCTATAATCCCTGGGTGAGGTCTTAACCCCAAGTAAGCCTCTGTCCGCCCACCAGTAACGATTTGTACCAGTAAAAAAATACTGGGAAAGTAACCTAGCATCCCAAAAAGCATCCCATTCAAGTTCTCCACACAATGGAAACGGGGGATGAGCTCCGACCCGATGAGCCAGTCGGCTCGAGTGTAAAAAGCCCAATGGACTTGTAGATCATTGTCTCTTTCATGACCTGACTGTTTTATTTACATGACATGGTCCAAGAGACAAGATCGTACTGCGTATAAAAGTTATTAAGCAAATGTTATGTATTAAGAGTGTTGCCAGATCCTCTTTCTTCCCGTATGCATGTTTAAGTACGGTGTTTGTTACGGTAAAGCCTGTTGGGCTTTTTCCACCCGAGCCCAGAGGCTCATCAGTGCCAGTGCTTATCCCCGGTTTCTGTAGCGTGAAGCGACTCGGAGCTCAACACCTCCTGGATGGGACGCTGGTCAAGTGCAGGTTCCCTTCCCAGTACGGTATTTTTACTGGAACCCATTTATACTGCTGGGGGAACAGAGGCACACTTGAGATTCAGACCTTACCCAGGGGTCCTAGCATGGTGGGGGTCTCACTGGGATTCGAACCCACAACCTCCTGGTCATGAGCCGAGCACCCTAATCTCTACACCACTGCTCCAACACGGAGTTTCTTATACACTAAAATCAATTCCATCAATGTTTTAAATGTACTAAAATGTTTTAGACGGAGTTGCTCGAAGCATTTCTCAGCATTTGGCAACCCTGCATGCACATCAGCATGTTTTCTCTGTCGCACGAAGCTAAAGGTCATAGATGACTCACGGGCAGTTGGCAGGGACGCCACAGTCCACCAGGGCCTTCACGTGCTCCACACGTCCGTCCCAGGCGGCGTAATGCAGCTTGTGCTCATCCAGCCGAGAGTGCTGCGCTCGGGGACGACTGTGCAGCCGCCACTGCCTCGGCCTGACGACAGCACCGCCGGGGGCGTGAATCATCCTCTCGACTGCACGCAGTGACACCAGGTCATGGAGCTCTATCCATTTCCACTGCAGCTCAGGCCCGGGGAACGTCATGGTCTGCAAAAACGTACAAGTCTGCAAAAACACAGCAGCGGCTTCTGGCTTTCATGTTCTCCTGGTGATGTGGATTCAGTGCGGCTGCTTACATAGAACTTTTAGGCCAAGGACAGCTCTTTTAAGGAGGATTAAATATAAAATGTGTGTCAGTGAGCAAGAAAAAAAAAATCTATAATGAATGCAGTTTATTGTTATCCGGTAAGAAGAAACTGAAATCAGATTAAAGCAGAGCAGAGCATTTCAGAACTATTCTCCACCAGCAGGGGGCGCCGAACCTTAGTGAGAACCTGTAGCTCCCCCACACACTGCGACTCTGATTCACATTTAATCAATAAATTAGAGTTAAATCTCCAGGTTAACATAAATCACATAACAATCTTTACATAATCCGTAATGTCATTTTTTCCAGCGGCGCCAAAAGCTCGCGCTCGTAAATCTTCCCGTGAGTGCTGGGCGCAGTCCAGCGATCTGTCTCACGCCATCTATTCTCGAACAATCCTGACGCGCCGCTCCGTCCTCACCGCTGCCACGACTGCTAAACACAGCGCTGTTCGTATTCCTGGCGTGGCGCCATCTCATTACTCACGGATGTCACATGACTGCATTAAATGGTTATCAAGGGTTTTATTCGTCCCATTTGGCACATTTTTATTGGCCGAGTTCACAGAAATAGTCAAACAATCTGCTACAAAGGGTACGCGCTTTATCCGAGCGAACCACTTAACATTAGCGTAAAATAAATAGGATAGTATGTGTATTTATTCAGTCGGATTTACTTTTTGTGTCTGGAAAGCATTTTTAACCTCAAGGAAGGTTTATTTTATTATATTTTGCTTATGAGACCCAAAATCTTGCCTATATATGATGTTGGTATTGTATTTTTGGATATTTTTTCAATTATTCTCCCACACACTGGATATGAACAATTGTGCGTTCTGATTGGCTCCTTTACCACTAGAACAACAGCGCATATACCATGAGTACAGAAAAACAACATGGCTTAGTGATTTTCCAAACCAACGGAAGATGAGGTATTTTTTATCTTGAACCCCCCCCCCTCAAAAAAAAAAAAAAAAAGCAGAAAAACTTGGAATTATTATTAAAAAAAATTTCAAAGAAAATCGGATGCGGTCTGTATATTTTGTTTGATTCCTAGGTTAATCAACCCCAAATCAAATGCTGATCAATAATCACTAATGAGGCGGCGCGGTGGTGTAGCGATCAGCACGTCCGTCTCACAGCAAGAAGGTTCTGGGTTCGATTCCCAGCCTGGGTGTTTCTGTGTGGAGTTTGCATGTTCTCTCCCCGTGCTTGTGTGGGTTTCCTCAGGGTACTCCGGTTTCCTCCTACAGTCCAAAAGCATGCACAGGAGGCTGATTGGCTGTTACAAACCCCCCCGCCCCATGTGTGAATGTGAGTGTTGGCCCTACGATGGCCTGGCGAGCTATTCAGGGTGTGCCTTGCGAATCGACCGTTCCAAATCACCCCTAGGTGCGAGTGTGAATGAATGTGTGAGCTGTCCAGGGTGTACCCCACCCTTACCCAGAGTTGGCTGAGATGGGCGCCAGGCTCCCTGCGACCCAATTAGGATCAAGTCGATTATAGAATTCGGCGACTGCTATTTATCAGGAAAGCAACCAGAGAACACAGAGTACAAAATTATACACTATTCCCGGTGTGTGTGTGTGTGTGTGTGTGTGTGTGTGTGTGTGCCAAGTGATGCTGTGCTGTAAGCAGTGGGGGACGGGGAGGCGTGAGCGCTCTGTCGTGCGGTGGGAGTTTGGGAGTGTGTGGGTAGAACCACAGCCAAGTCTCCCATCCCTGTACGCCGTGCTTTTTTATTTTTAAACCTTATCTACGCCCTTCCCCTAAAATTACAGCCCACTTCAAAGCCCTCACAAAGCACCAAGATCAGCTGCAGCACGACCTCAAAGCTGTTGAGAAGCTAAATCACAGACGTCGGAGGGTTTTTTCTCTTTCTCAGCTCAACAGAAGGTCTGAAACCATGACCTGGTATTTCGAAGCGAAATGAGACACTCTGTTGTTGTTGTTGTTGTTTTTGTTTGTTTGTTTGTTCAAACAATCAAAGTATTTTAAAAGCTGATGGGTTGCACCCTGCGCACACCTAAGAGCCGAGCGCAGGTGTTGAATACACTCCTGATTTCAACTGCTGCGAGAAGATCACTGGACTGGTCAGAAATCCAGAACTAAATAATTATTTTTGTTAAAAAAGAAAAAGAAAGAAAAGAAAAAGCTACTCAAGTTACCTTTTCATAGAACGCCGTTGTAGGAGGGGTTGTCCATCTTCTGCTCCATCCGTCGGTAAGCGCCGGATCTCGGCGTCTTCTCAGACACACACTGCTGCCATGTTGGACGTGTGCTGCAGGTTCCTGCGAGGTTGCTATGGAGAGAGCGCGATCCGTCGGCAGGGACGATGCTGTTACATGATGGTGTGATAGAGGAGAGGAGGAGAGGAGAGGAGAGGAGAGGAAGGGAGGGACAGCGAGGCACAAGCACTCACCACGCATGCCTCCTGTTCCTAGGATACGTCCCCAGTCGGGTTGGAGTGAAGATCACGCCATGGATCGTTCACACCATGGAAACGAGTTCATGCTTTCCCAAGTTTCTCTCGAACCCTCGCACTCAATATTATCCTCAGCCTCCGTGTTGTGTGTATATTATCCGTTTACGGTTATAGTGATGTAAAGATGTAAACTCTTGTGTCCTGAAAATGTCTGAGAAGAGTCCGGGTGGTACAAATCAAGGCGGCATGGTGGCCTAGTGCTTCGCATGTTGGCCGCACAGAAAGAAGGTCCAGAGTCTGAGTCCCAGCCTGGGCGTTTCTGTGTGGAGTTTGCATGTTCTCTCCGTGCCTGCCTGGGTTTCCCCCAGGTACTCCGGTTTCCTCCAACAGTCCAAAAACATGCACAGTAGGCTGAATGGCTGTTCCAAATCTCTCTTGGGTACATGTGAATTGTTGTTGTGTGTCGGCCCTGCGATGGCCTGGTGAGCTGTTCAGGGTGTACCCCGCCCTCGCCCAGAGTCAGCAGAGATGGGCGCCAGCCTCCCCTTGACCATAATTAGGATTAAGCGGTTCAGAAAATGAATGAATGAATGAAAACATACAGATTTATCAGTGTGCATGTCATCCATGTTTGTGTTGTCGGTCGCCATCTTATTTGAAGATAGTTCTGTGCTCTCACCAGCAGATGGCGTGTTTGCTGGGTTTTATATTGTTCAGACCACCATGACCAGTGTACAGGTACAGTGTACAGGTCACTAATACTGGTGCATAGGAGTAAGAAAATGGTTTCAGGGTGAACTCTTGGCTGTTGCCATTTTATTTCTAAAAGAAAGCACTGTATTGTCGTTCATTAATTCATAAATAAATAAAAAGTCGCTTACTCTTAATTAAGGTTGTCATGAGGCTGGTGCCCATTTCCGCCGACTCTGGGCGAGGTACACACTGAACAGCTCTCCAACACACACACACACACACACACACACACACACAACCATTCATGCTTCCAATCAGTCTACTGTGCATGTTTTTGGAATGTGAGAGGAAACCAGAGTATCCAGGAAATCCGTGTAAATACGGGGAGAACATGCAAACTCCACACAAAAACACCCTGAGCCCAGTAATCGAACCCAGGACCTTCTTGCTGTGAAGTGAACGTGCTAAACAGGTGCCCCGCACTGCGTTATGTTTCTTTGATATATACCTGATATACACTCCGGCATCTTGGAGGCTTTACTGATGCATTTATAAATGATGAAATAAACATTCATCTTATTGCTTTAGATGTTTTATTCTGTACTCTGATTCTCTATGATACAATAAACGAACAGCGTAACGCTAATTTTATTGCAAAAATACAAATTAGGGATAAAATCCAGAGGTGTTGGTTGTATACGTACGTCCCGTTTATCTCTGCAGACTTTAGTAACAAGAAATGAACTCAGAGACTGCAGACCTCTGAATCCTTCAAAATCCTCCTGAACCCGGGGTCGGATCGCGCCCACAATTTAATCAGTTCTTTATTGGCCCAAGACCCACATTCAGTAAAAAATTCATGGAAATCTGTTTATTGGTTTTCGAGTTATCATGGTCACAAACACACAGACAGACACACACGACCAGTTTCATAACCTCACCCCCCCCTTGGTGGAGTTTATAATGAGAAGAAGGTATGAACTATGGCAGATAAATGACGGATAATTAGAGATACTATTTATACCTGCTCTCGCTGCTCTGGCTTCTGTATAACTGCTTTAATTCTTTAATCACACCACGGCACTGTTTCAGCAGTTGAAGTTGAAATTGTTTTTATTCGGTTTATTGACACCCGAGTTCAACAAACGCCAAGTGTTCCAAATTGCCCCGAGACGTAGATGTGTGATGGACTGGCCAGCTGTTCAGAGTTTACTTCACATTTGCCCAGTGTTGGCTGAGATAGGCTCCGGCCTCAAAGTGACCCTTATAGGATTAAGCGGTTCAACCCATGAATAAAAAGGAAAGTTCTAACTTTTTATGTTTATTTTATATACATATATACAGGGATCCCTCACTTTTGGCGGTTAATGTGGGGTCGAGACCCAACGCGAACACCGAATTTTGACGAAGTAGGATCGACCCCCCTGACTGACGTATACGTACATGTATATGTGTATATAATATCAATAAATACATATTCA
>JAQNCB010000004.1:14667570-14677990 GCA_030068295.1 Euristhmus nudiceps | reverse complement strand
CACACACACGCGCACATACAAACACACACACACACACACTCACAAACACACATGCACACACTCACAAACACACATGCACACACAGAAACACGCACACACACGCACACACACAAACACACACACGCGCGCGCACACACTCACGCGCACATACACACGCGCACACACACACGAGCACACACACACACACACACACGCGCGCACACACGCACACACACACACACACTGACCTGTGGGTGTCGATCAGAGATCATCTGGAGCAGTCGGAGTATGTGCTGCCTGCTCGTCGGGTCGAGCTCGGGAATCATAAGTACCAGGTCCTGGATGTGTTCATGGATCAGATCTGGTTCTAGAGGATACACGGAGGGAAGAACCCGCAGCAACATGCTGTTACCTAGCAATCAAAAACAAACAACCAACCATCAGAACATCACAGAAAAATAAATGAGTAAATAAATAAATAAATATATGCATCATAATCTCTTATCCCCCCTCCCCCACTGCCATTTTTTCTCCCTAATCTATTCGTATTTAATTCCCACCCATCCGGAGTTGCCTTCCCTATCACACGACCACCACCGACCAAAAGGGCCGAAAGCATGCACACGCCCCCTCCGTGACATGTGATGCTAGCCACCCGCCTCTTTTCAGACTGCGGAACACTGCATATTTTGGTCTAACACGCTCAGAGGGAAAGCACTATCCGCCCCCTCGTACGAATGAGCTCACAGACGCCCGTGATTGGCTGGCGATCTCTGTGAGTGACAGGGAAGTGAGTGTATGTCGTCCCTCCCTCCCATGAGAGCTCGGCCAATCAGCTCCCATGGACTCCCGGCCATGAACGGCTGTGTGCATTAAATTTTTCAGTCGTTCACCTCCATTCACATGCGTTTCTCATCCATTTGTCACTCGGTGAATGCGTGACTTGTCAGGTGAGGTTTGTTCGATCTCACGCATGCACAAAGCTAGAGGACAAAGGCGTCCGTGGGGTGCACAGCCGTCGTGCACCGGGTGTGCTTTCTGTTCAGAACTCATGCGTTCCTCATCCTGTACTTGTGTACACTGATGGAAAGATTGACATTTTGACCGGTTAGAATCCAGTATTTGAGATCACTGTGGCATAAACTGAGATCAACAGGAATGATATCTTGCCATATGTGGTTATACAGTAATAAAAAACCCCACACACAAAAGAAAACAGAACAATCACAAGAATACAAATATAGAAAGACAAAAGCAAAAGGGAAAAACGAAACGAGAAAGCTTCACCCCAACGCCAAACCACAGCTCTCCAGCATCTCCAGCCAAATGTGTCCGTCAACAGCCATCAACAGCATGTCCTCATCTGGGACCGATCCTCAGCTTCCTATAGGTGACTCTGGGCATAAAAACGGACTCTGTCTGTAGTCTGAGCACAACACATTTCCACTGGAGCTGGCAAAAATAACAAACATGTGTGGGAACAGGAAGGCCATGGAGCCGTTACAGCTGGAGAATCCAGAGGGTGAAGTCTGGCCGAGTAACGAGGAGAGGGATGAATCCGCTACCTCAGGAACATGAACAGAATGGTTTCAATTTATGCTTCAAATCCCTAGGAATCAGATCCGTCACACTGAATGAAGGTGCTGCCTTGGTCTTTCGCATATTCAGGAACATGGCCCAGTGGAAGCAGCACTCAACAATGTTGGATAAACATGGGCCAGCGACCTGGGCCTTCCAAGGGCTCTCGGTGTATAAGCTGAAACAGATTTGGTAAATTCAGTTCAGTGGAAAAAAGACTCATCTGCTCATCTTCAGTCAGCACTCAGGGATTCCGTGATCCATGTGCTGGGTCTGGAACTCGGTGGTCCCTGGACAGACTTCAGACCCAGCATTATCGGGACCTCAATACAGTCTGGAAGGGATTCCAGTACATTACAGAGCGCCACACACATCCACACACTCATTCATGCTTGCAGCAATTTGGAGTCACCTGGGAGGTGGGATGGAACCAGAGAAAAAGGAACCACCCACATGTTTCCAAGGAGAACATACAAAACAGTACACGCAGTAACCTGAGCATGGCGGATTTTTGAGAAAGCAATGCCGTCCAGTGAAGCCAACGCCAGTATTGGTTCATTTGTAAATGCTTTATCTTGGTTAGGGTCATAGTGGACCCCTTGAGTATCCCAGGACATGAGGTCGGAGCACACTGGATCACACACCAACTGGAATGGCATGGAACATTCACACCTAGCAGTAATTCGATGGATCGATATCGCCATATTCCAGTGCGGACCATTGGCGTCTTCCAATGCCTATCCTTTGGCATTGGGAGACTGTAGGCTGGTACCTTGAGGGGCGCCACTCCACATCAAGTGGTTTATTTTCAGAGGGCCTTCTCTTAGCCTTTGCCTGCACCAGAGGCGAGTAATTAACTTTGTCAAATCCACTTTTTGGTGTGATCTTTGGAAGAGCTTAAGAACCTGGAAGAAACTAACACGGACCCGGGGAGAACGTCTTCAACTCCATCTCACGACTGAATCAAGGACATGGTGCTGTGTGACTGCAATAGCTGTAATCACACAATCAGGCTGGGGTAAGCCAGGGCTGTCTCAAGGCTACCCTGGGCTTGTAGCCTGGAGCTTTATGCCTCAAGCCTATTTACGCTTCCATTCTCAGTCCTATGATTCAGCAGTTTCCCCGGCCGTAATCCCTGCCGCTGCGGGAAAGCGTGTTGTTTGGCTTCCTCCTCCTATTTACAGCCTTTCTGATATCTGTGCCTGCACTGCGCAGATTGGCTGCTTGATAGATTCATTCTCAGTGTGCTGGAAGGCAGACAGGGGTGGGTGGAGATACTGCTGTGCATGGGGTGGATTGGGGATTGGGCGGCGACGCCAGTTAATAGGAGACCCCTTTTCTGTGACGCACTAGTAAGGCAAAACCTTTTCCAAACTCCCTGGAGGTAAAACTAAGACATGCGCTTCCCTTGTTGGTTCAAGCTAGCATTGTCAAAGACAGCTGTTTAACACTGTAACATCATGTTCGGGTCAAACATTATCTCCTCTTAGCATCACTTGGCTTCATCTGGCCCATGGGTAATAATATCAGGTCATCATCATATTTTACAGGCTTCAGGCACTGAAGTTGTCCTGAAAAGACGCAGTCAGGCCCCAGGAGTGGATTTACAATGGAACTGGAAACAGCTTTGTGTCACTTGGCTTTAGCTTGGTGGGCAGAACCGTTCTGAACCGTTGCACCTTCCAAACCTGGAGTATCATCGTTCCTTTTCAGCATCAGCTTTATCCTGGTCGGGATTGTGCCGGAATAGATGGAGTACACCCTGCATGGAACACTAGTCCATCACAGGGCACAAACAAACACAAATCACACCTCATTAGAGTAGCAAATCTGTTTAAGGTCATGTTTATAAAGGTTGGAGGAAACCCCTAGGAGAACACACAAACTTCAGATACGCTCCACAGCTGGAGCCATGAGGCAGCAGCGCTACCCACTGTGCCCAAAGCTGGAACCTATTTTACAAAATACACTCTGACAGGCTATCGAATAACTTCATACTCCGGCAAGAGCTTGGTCTGTTGCGTAACATGCATTGCTCAAAACAAGTCAAAGTATGGACCTCCAGTAAGACCTCCTACTATATCCATGTGCTGGTAATCCATCTGAGAGTCGATGTTCCATCTTCACCCATCAACGTTTTTCTAGAATGACTGCATCACAAGAAAAGCCAAACATCACCGGCGGTGCCCATCTGATTGTTCAACTCTACTGACTAACACGGAGAACCCGATGACGGGTTGCTGATCCAACATGAACATCAAGCCAACAACCAATTACGACTAAAATAGATATGAATAAACACCCTGACGAAAACAAAACTCTGACATGCAATACCAGCAAATTCAACAAGTCTGGAATGAGTAACACAAAAAAAATCGTTTCTTTATACGGTGCCGTCACACTACTGATTCAAAGATATTACTCAAAAGATCGGTTTCCATCCAGGGTGTCAGTGTGGGAATGATGGAGGATTACAAATACCTTGGAGTTCATATCGACAATAAACTGGACCGGGTTAAGAACAGTTCCGCACTTTACAAGAAGGGCCAGAGCCGTACCAATTTTTGAAGAAGGTTAAGGGCGTTTTAACTGCTCAGGATGTTCTATGAGTCTGTTGTGGCCGGCGCTATCCTATCCTCTAATGCTGTTGCATGTTGGAGTGGCAGGCTGAGGGTCGCAGACGCTAACAGACCGAAGAGACCGGTAACGGAGTGGGGATGGAACTGGACTCTCTGACGGTCAGGTCGGAGACGAGAATGGTGTCCAAAATAAAGACGATACTGAACAATACCTCCCACCTGCTTCACAAGCTGCTGATCAGCCACAGGATCACGTTCAGTGAGAGACCGGTCCCACCTAAATGCCCCACTGAAACCGGAGTACCCGGAGGAAACCCCAAGAAACACAGGAAGGACATGCACACACTCTCCACACAGAAACGGCATCGCCGATCTTAGGACTCGACCCCAGGACCTGGGGTGAATCAACTAAACCTTTGTTTGTTCGTTGGGGATTAAAATCTGGAATCCTTGCCATTCCCGTCGGCCATTTCTGATGTTCCGGATCAACGTTTCTCATCCAGATAAGCTCTACAGAACTGAGATCAAACGCTCAGGATTGGAGCTTCATGTTTCACTCACTCATTCATTTGCTGGACCGCTTCTCCTACTAGGGTCATGGGGAAGTTGGAGCCTTTCTCAGCCGACATTGGGTGAAGGAAGGATACACCCTGGGCAGGTCACCAGACCATCGCATCGGCAAACACACACACACACATTCACACTCTCATTCCCACCCAGGTGTAACCAGGAGCAGCGACTCAGACTGCCCTGAACGCCTTTGGCCAGTAGGACGAGACCCTGGAGGAAACCGAGCAAGCACGGGGTGAAGAGGGAAACTCCGCATGAAACTCAGATTCTTTTTTCTTGTGACTGTGAGCCAAGAAAAGATCAAATTTCTGCATTAAAGAAAGAAAGAAAGAAAGAAAGAAGTGTCTTGCATTTCACAGTATTAATTTCACGCTGATCATCGTCCGCAGACGTCCCACACCGAAACATGATCCACATGGAAAATCTGTACCCTGGAATAAACCATCACGAGTGATGCTGTTCTGAGGTACAGGCGTACAGATGTACAGCATGTTGGAGGAATGAAAGCAGCAGTACAGGTATCGATATCGAAGCCAACGAGAAGCTCGGCAGCGTATAACGGCTCTCGGGGCTCAGCTCTCCACATTCCGTCAGACGCGCTCGTAAATACGCCGTGGAATCTTACAACCCGCCGACTCTCAAATAAAAACATGTACGTACTGTACACGGCAGCTCGTGTACAACATCTGGATTGTCCGAGTCAGTGGAGCTGCGGGATGGATGAAGTGTCTTGATTATAGACGCGTAACGTCAGGTTGTCCAGGACCTCTGTGGGTTTGGAGACCGGCTCTGAGCGGCGTCCTGTCTGGGTGTTTGGTTCCGGTGAGGTTAATATGGCTCATGGAATGTATAAGGTCCTGAACGATAGCTGTTTTAACAGCTATTTAAAGGGTTTCTATGAAATCCAGATGTGGATGTACAGTAATTGGGAAACGCAGCAGCGTTGTTAGGATTGCTGAGCTGTGGTGTTTTGGTACGGAATGATTCGACCCGTGGTACTGCAGGGTTACTGTGTTCCTGGATCCTGGACTCTGAGTACGCTTGGGGCGGGGAGCACTCGGAGGGAAAGCGCTTTTCGCCCCATTGTACAAATGAACTCACAGACACACATGATTGGCTGCCGATCGCTGTGAGTGACAGGGAAGTCAGCGTATGCCGTCCCACCCTCCCATGAGAGCACGGCCAATCAGCTCCTGTGGACACCCCGCACGCCCTACTTGACTTTAAAGTGTGTGTGCGTGTTACAACTCCAAGCGTGCTAAGAGACATGTTGACTTTCTGATTGGCTGTTTCAGCCTGGGAGTGATGCGCACTCGTTTGATTGGCTGGGCCGCATCACTGACCCCGCGTAATGCGTTACCGCCCAGTGCTGAGCTGCACAAACAACAAGCGCAGAGGTCACAGGAGACTTCCTTTTTGTTCTGAAACCAACTGACGACAGGAAAGCCAAGTCGGAAAAACGTTAGCGACGTGAGCTGTTTTGGATTTGCTATCACGCTCAGCTCTGGCAGCGTTTTCGTCTTCAGAGTCACTAGAATGTGACGTCTCACCGCAAAGTCTCCACAAGAGTGGACTCCGAGTGCTGCTAACCCCCGTAGTTCAGCCCATGGTAGTAATCCATGCGATGACATTACCAGTTTTGTACTTTTACATCCCTCTCACTACAGACAGGGAGCGACACGGCCGGCCTCTCACTGTCCGTGGTGAGAGGGATGTAAAAGAACCATCGCTGACTTTCGTAAAGAGGAGCTTCATAGCCGTCAGCGTGTTTCTGCTCCACGATGCTCTGGTGAGCTGTCCAGGGCATTGTGCAGAGTCGGCCGAGATGGGCGTCAGCCTCCCCATGACCCTAATTATTATTAATCGGCTCAGAAAATGAATGAGGATGAATGTAATCATTGGTTAATTGCAGTGGTGTAAGAGGAATAAACGAAATGACGGAAATGACGTTGGATCAAACCACCCTATCCGTGATTATTTTCCGACGACACTAATCCCATCCATAGTGAACGCTATTACAACTACAGCCAACACCAACGCAATTAAAAACGTAACGATCCTTTACCTTCCTCACAGATACCGAGTGAAATGTAATTTTATAACCCACCCATACACAACACTTAGAATTGGCGCCGGCGAAAGAGAAGCGTTACTCATCCCTCATGAATCTGTCCATCAGCTTCACATGGATTGTGTCCAGTGGAAGAGAGAACCTTATTGTGCCTGACCTCCACTCATGGTGTAGGTGCCAGTGGCATTTCGTTTGAACAGGACGTTTCATTCCAAGATGGCAGATATCGCGCATCACCAAAGCCCGTCCCCTTCAGGGACAACGAGGCCAGTCTTTTCACACCGCTCTGACTCAGTGCTTTCCAGGAGTTTCCACATTCGTACAACGCCTCTGCATGGTTTGCAGGTGGTTTCTGCCAAGCTTCACAGTGGAACTGTGTGTACCACACAGATATCCTTCGTAATCATCTGGGAGACACAAAGAAGGATACACACTCGTCGTCCAGGGCAACAAAACCGTGTTGCTGTGCTGGTACAACTAATCAGGAAGTGGAAAAACAAGGCCCGGGCAATTTATTAGTAAACTGAGGCGCCTGTGGTCTGTGATTGTGTGGCTCTGAAGGGGCTCGCTGATGGGATGCCAAACACTTTCGCCATCCATGGACTGAAAACGCAAGAGCTTACACCGACGAGCCTCTTCAATTTATTTCAATTTGTATCGAGGCACAGTGGCAGAGTGCTTAACGCGCCCTCTTCTCAGCAGGACGGTCCTGGGTTCATGACCTGTGCCTGGGCGTCCGGTTTCCTCCGACAGTCCAAAGACATCCATAGTAGGTCAACTGGCTGTTGCCCAATGACTAATTGGCCCCTCGGTGTGAGTGTAAATGGTTGTGTGTCTTGGCACTGCGGAAATGCAATAGCGAGCTCTACCCCACCGTCGCCCAGAGTTGGCTGAGATAGGCTCCAGTGTCCACTAGTAAGCTGAGGTGCTCTAGCAAATGAATGACTGAATGCATCGCTGGCTTTGATGCTGAGATGTTACTGTTTTTTGGTGTGTCGGAGTGGAACCCCGGTGCGGTTCTTCAGTGTTTCAGGGTTTCGTGGTGGTGAAGACAGCGAATGCACTCAGGTCTGCGAACCTGAGAGGAATGATCACGGGCTGCTTCCACTAACCCTGGAGCATGGTTTGACCCCGGTGGGAACGTGTTCTGACTTGAGTGCAGGAAATGAATTAAACATGCTGTCTGTTTTAGGTTGCTAACGACAGAGCTGTAGCACCGCGGAACCTGGAGATGTGGACCTTAAAAGAGAAAAAAAATGTTGGTGTCAAATACCAGGTCATCCGGGACTTCCTCGGCAATTTTCAGCAGCTTCTTACATTGAAAAATAGCCTGGGGGGTGTGTGTGTGTGGGGGGGGGTTAACCCTTTTTTGTACACAACAAGCTAGTAGCGCATTACAGCAAAGTGTTCCTTTCGATTGATTCATTCATTTTCTAAACAGCTTAGTCCTAAATAGGGTTGCGGGGAGGTTGGCGCCCAAATCAGCCGACTTAGGGTGAGGGCGGAGTACACCCCGGGCAGCTCGCCCGGCCACTGCAACTGTTTGATAATTTTTTTAAACAGATGAACCTTGGTCCAACGGACTAAAAGGCAGGATGGGGTGTCCGTAAGAGTGACTAATCCGATAATCCGTTAGAACAAAGTGCTTTTTCGTGGGGGGGCGGATCTCTCTCAAATTTTTCTAATATCACTTACCGTTTGTTTTTTAACTCCAAATTCTTCACAAACACTGGCCACTGACGCACCTCCTTCAAGCCATGCAGCGAAAACACAGCACCCCACACAGATCACAGCTAAGGCTTGTAAACACTGGCGTGCTTATGACACCCACTGGACAAAGTCCGAACTTGCGGATTTTGACCGGATGGGCGGATCCGATATCCGTTGCACCGGTGTCCGTTGGACCGAGGTTCAACTGTATACTCTATTAATCCCACAAGAGAAAGTGGGCTGCCACACACACTGGGGCGCCCGGGGAGCAGCTGGGGGTTCGGTGCCTTGCTCAAGGGCACTTCAGCAGTGAATGTAGAGGAAGGGAAGGTGCAGCTCACTCCCACACTGCCACACATTTTTTCCTGCTGGTTCGGAATTGAACCAGCGACCTTTCAGTCCCAAACCTGCTTCTCTCTCGGTTAGGCCACACCTTCCCCTCTTTAAACTATGATTAAGGTAAAAGATGAGTCACGACAGTGATACGTGTCTCTCGGTCATGCTCCATCAAGTGTCCCGTAAACGTATCTCATTCTTGCGAAGGATTGCGTGGAAGCTCAGGCGACCTTCTGGAGATTTTCTTCTCTTGCCTCTTGTTCATCGGACAAAAGTGCCACAAGCGATTAAACGTCTAGACGACACTGCTCTTATAATCTACCCATTGTCTACAATGATGCTCACTTTCCACGATGGAAAAAAACAAAACGCCAGTGAGACGTCTGACGGTGATGATGTCACTAGAGCTACCAAGCAGACGGTGGAAGATGATTGTGCGTGCTTAGTAAGAGTTCTGAACACTGATCCATCATCTGGCAACCACAGCTGGTTCAGGTGTAAGCTACACACTGGTGCATGATGGGAAAGGTGTGTCACATGGTGACATCAGCTGTAAGGGGAGCAAGTAACGCCAGATCCATGGCAGTGATTTGATGAGTCAAGCCGTTACCAAGCCCTGAACAAAGAAACTCCAGTTTTCAGGTAACGTTGATGAAGCTTCCACCGTTCTCTTTCTGCGATCCTGTCTTGTGACCGCTTCCAACCAGGTGAGACGGCCTCCGTTCGTATTTCCTTCGTGTTCGACGTGGTTTGAGCCGCATTCAGAGCGCTTCTGTGTTAGCCAGGCGACAGAACGACAGTCTACAGTCTCCGGGTCGGACAGCTTGCTTCATGTTCCCAGTAGAGATCTCTCTCAGGGTATCTTCCATAGACACGATTTGATTGGTTCGTGTCTGTACTGAAATATTTGCATAACTGCGTCTCGATTGGTTCGTACTTGAGCTATTGAACGATTGTGAATTTGTTTTGTGCAGTGCAGTCTGACAACACTTTCAAGGTGAATGAGCGTACGTGCACGCGTTGTACAAACGCCAAGTTTAACGACGTCACACCAAAAGGATAAAGTTTCTGTAGGACACTTCCTCCTGAGTCACTTTTATTAGTGTTGCAGAACAAATGAACAAACTTTACTGCACACACACACACACACACACACACACACACACACACACACACACACGCACACGCACACGCACACGCACACGCACACTCATTTGCTGAACTGCTTCATAGTACTAGGGTCATGGGGAGGCCAGTGCCTTTCTCAGATGACACCGGACGAAGACGGGGTCGCCCTGAACAATTTGTCAGACCATCACAAGGCAAACACGCACACTCCCATTCACACTCACACATCGGGGCAACCGGGAACAGCCAGTTAGCCTAAGAGAGAGAGAGAGAGAGAGAAAGAGAGAGAGAGAGAGAGAGAGAGTGAGAGGGAGAGAGAGAGAAAGAGAGAGAGAGAGCGTGAGTGAAAGAGATTGTGTGTGTATGTGTGTGTGTGAGAGAGAGAGAGAGAGTGTGTGTGTGTGAGAGAGAGAGAGAGAGAGGGAGAGAGAGAGAGTGAGAGAGAGAGAGAGAGAGAGAGAGAGAGAGA
>JAQNCB010000004.1:14299112-14312758 GCA_030068295.1 Euristhmus nudiceps | reverse complement strand
CCCCTCTCTCTCTCTCTCTCTGTCTCTCTCTCTCCATCTCAGCAGGTGAAGAAGTCGCTTGCGTCCTCCTCTGTATACCATACGGGTGCAACTGTGCTCCATTACACCAGCGGGTCCCCAGGAAGCCCCTCGCCGCAGCAGCCCTTATTCCTGCACACCCTCCTGGGGCCACCAGGGGGCGACAGTGAGGGCTCGCACTCCAGCGAAGGCAGCCACGAGACCGGGGACTCCGGACGATACTCACACGACGAAAACGACCTCACAGCCCTTCCGTTGGGAAGCCCGGGTGGAAGTCCCGGTCCTGCGACTGAGGAGCGCGCGCCACAGCTGGACATCAGGCTCGAGGAAGCGACATCATCGTCGACCAATCAGGAGTGATAGCTAAGAGAGAGAGAGAAACTCACCCACCGTGAATGTTATGAAGATTTTATCCAAATAATGTGAAGCGTGATATCAGACGGTTTGTTAGATATTATATAAACGAGCGTATCACTGGAGAAGGATTACGTTAATAACCGCCGGGAAAAAAATGCTAATCTGGTTAATACGGGTCGTCTAGGAAACCTCACAGGAGCAGAGATGAGCTCTGTCCCGTGTACACGCACCGTCGTTTTATACGTTTTTATATTTAATAGCCACTTATACAAAATACTGTGTGATGAGGGCATCCTCGTCGCCATGACAACAGATACTTCCTCGTAGCAATAATGGCGCTCATGTTTGTTTTTGTGTGTTTGTGTGTGTGTGCGTGCGTGTGTCTTTGTGCGCGTGTGTGCGTGCGTGTGTGTATACGGGATTGTAGGGACCTTTGAATTTTCTGTTGCTGTCTTCTACCTCACCGCGATTGAATGTTTATCTTAAAATTCTTTTTTTTTGTTTGTTTGTTTGTTTTTCTGATCACGCAGTCCTCAGGTTAATTTTGTGATTGTGTGTGTGTGTGTGTGTGTGTGTGTGTGTGTGTGTGTGTGTGTGTGTGTGTGTTATTGCTCCAGGTCCTTACAATTCCTGTTTTAAACTACCTCTATTTTAAGTGTTGTTGTTGTTATTATTATTATTATTGTTGTTTTTTGTTCTGTTGTGTGTTATTTTTCTTTGACTCAGGGACTCAAGGTTTTCGTACGTTTATAGCTCCGTGTCGTGATGTGAGCACGCGGTTTGATTGACAGGGTATCTTTTATTGAGTCCGCGCTCGGCTTCCCGCCGACCGCTGAATGTGTGTAAAGTATTTTCAGCATTTTCTTTCCCCTCAGAAACGATGAGCGTTTTCAGTCGAGGTTCCGCTCGGTGTCTGCGACGGATCTGATCTCAATACTGTGTGCGATGATTTTTTTTGTTTGTTTTTAATCATTCGTACTGCCTTCAATAATCACGGGAAACCTTAGAGGAATCACTGGAGCTGGAAAGGGCTCTCGCAGGCTCGCGGGGCTTCGGGTGCAGTGTTCCTTCCTTAGATATAATCAATGGCCTTAAGAGGGAGTCGGAGAGGAGGACCGGGAAAGAGATTACTGCGATGGAAAAGAAGAGCCAAAGTGTTGAAACGCAGAAACACAACGTGCAAAAATAACCTCCGACCCCCCAAACCCCCAACCCACCCCACCCCACTTACTGTATGTGTACTACTGAGTACTGACGACTGATTTCTAGTTTAAACCTTCAGAGTGGGTGCTGTTGCTGTAGATGTAGGAATGTGAGTGTAGCACTTGTCTTGTTAAAGAATCTGAGCGGTTTTGTAGATCAAACTCGTGCAGCGGTGACGGACGCCATCATCTTAAAACGCTGTTTGCTTTTTTTTTTTTTTTTTTTTTAATTTGTATTTTTTAATCATCTCTTCGCGCCTCACTGGGACGGTGTGACCCTGACGATGACAATGTTTCTGAAAACCAGACCAAAGAAGAATGTCCCAGTGATGCGCGAAACACCGCCAAGGGTCCCCTGCTAGACGACTCGTACAAATCAGCAGTCGTGTCAGAGAGGTGTCGGTGCTGGTAAAGGTGAACGCCGATTTCACATCACATCGCTGTTTGTGTCCAAGGGTTGGCACGGCGGTTAGCACGTCCACCGCACAACAAGAAGGTCTTGGGTTCAAGTCCCACGCCCGGCGTGGCCGTATCTGTCCGGAGTTTGCATGTTCTCCCTATGCCTGTGTAGGTTTCCTTCGGGTTGCTCCGGTTTCCTCCCACAGTCTGAAGACATGGCATTAGGCTAGTTGAGCTGTTCCCAGCTATCTGTGAATCGCTGCGTGTTTTGGCTCTGAGCTGCTTAGGGTGTACCCCGCCTTCTCCCGGAGTCGGCTGAGATAGGCTCCGGGCTCCTGAAGACCCCAATAGGATTAAGGGGTTCATTAAATTAATGAATGTTTATATGTTGAACAGGTCAACTTGCAACGACAATTTTGTTACGGTGTTGCGCTGAAAATCATCACTGCATGTTCACCGCGTAACACAGGCTTTACCCACAATGCCGTTCAACTCCCTTAACGGTAGTGGTGCAGTAGTGCTTCAGTCCAGTAATCTGTACCTCTGTATACTCGACTAACGCGTCAACTTAGACAGAGGACCACTCAGGGGTCACTGACTAGCTGAGTCGTTACAAAATTGAATTGCATGCTGGGACATTTTTAGCTAACGTTTCAAACGCTCAACCCTCATACTGGTATCAGATCACATGGGATTTCAGATTCGGCAGTCATGGAGCTATAAATACTTGGTTGTGATGCTGGTAACACTGCATGTTTCACGCCGACCAATCATCTTTCACCTACCTGCCTGTCATCATGAAGGAGGGTCGAGAAATCGTGACTGAAGAAACGTCAAAGGAAAATGTCGTAGGAATATTCACACTCGATGAGAGTACGATAAATTCCTACATGCTAATGTTTACGTCATGGACGCCACGTCACTGGAATTCGATTATGTGCTGGTTGATCAGTCGCTACGTTTCAACTCAGGCCAAATGAGAAGGACTATGTGTGGTCTGATCCACATGTCGAGGAATTTTAACACCACGTCTGGAAGAAGCAGATGGTCATGTGACTGCCAATGTTATTTAAGCTCCACCCTTTTGCGTGTTTATTTAAAAATCCCAAACTCTGAGGAGCTTCTTTACTCCGCTACAAACTCGATGATAAATTCAACCGATCGGATTCACTCTCAGTTCAAACGAATATCTGATGAGTTTGTTGGTTTGTTTGTCGTCTGGCAGTGGAACAGAGGCATCAGATGCTGCTTGTTGCTCGTTTTGTTCATTTCCTTTTACCTTCGGCTCCTCCGAATCCGTCCAGCGACCAAAGAGTTGAGGTGCAGGCGATCTCAGTGCTACGGAGCCGCGGAACAAATCACCAAATAAACCTTAGGGTTAAAGTGATGAACAGATCAATCATCGGCTTCATTAAAGGATTTCTCAAACCGTGTAGATTATATTCAGAGAGTTATATTTATATATCTATTAGTAATGTAGAGGATGGAGCTGTATCGCTTCTGTCACTGAGAGCAGAAAATATAACACGTTTAAACGCAAATGCTACAATCAGAGGATCTGCATGAACCAGAGACACAATCACATTCCTCTTCCTTATTCATTTCAAAAGCAAACAGCTTTATACCAAAGAATGTGGTCACCGCTGCACGGGTTACGTTAAACTCCTGCCCTCTAAAATGCCTTTTTTTTCCTCTTGCATGATGTTTTATAAATCAAGAGTTGATGAACGGGTGTCTGAGAATCGTTGAGCGTTCCGCTGCTGAGTTTTTCGCATCCATTCAGGGAAAAAAAAAACAAAAATAACATTATAGAAAATAATAAAAGATTAAAAGAATTTTTGTAGCTTTTCTCACCAGAAAGGAAAATTTTCTATTTTATTAACAAACATCTCAGTACAGCGAGCATCACAGCTTAAAAAAGAACCAGACGTAGATTTAGAATAAAGTCAGACAGATTAAAAGGTTTTATTGTTTCAAAGAAATTTCAATTTTTTTTGTCAATTAATATGTCATCCAAATAGTTTATTCTCAAAATATAATTTTTTGTTTTTACAGTTTTACATTGTATTTTTGTGAAAGTTCAGAGTGAAATGTTATTTTTTTTCCCACGATGCCCGACTTATGTATATTTTTTTACACTGTGAGTACATGAGATTGTGTACGTTTTCAGTACGTGTCGTATGGTTTGCTTTTATTTCCTTGTTGTTAATTTTTTTTGTTCCCGTGTGTGTTCCTCTGCATCGGATCCTTCACCCACACAGCCGAGCTCTGATCACGTTTCACACAAGTTCGATTTACTAATTTGCAATTAGGATGGTTCTGTTCTCTTGTTGTGTGGTTATGAGTGGTTATATTTGTAAAGCAGCGACATGAGATTAAAGCTGAAACGGCTGTTTATTGAGGACAGTCGTGTGAACGGACGGCGTTGTGTTCTCAGAGCTCAGCTGTGTTGCAGAGGATTCGCATGTGACACTCGTTTCAAGAACCGTGTTTGTATTTTTATTATATAGGGACGAATGCAGGGTTCTGCAACGCTCCTGCTGCTTCCCGTCGTGTAGAGGATGTGGACGGATGTCGTGCGTAGGAGCCGCGGCTCAGGCTCTGGGAGCTACACACGGCTAAACTCAGGGCGGCTCCCAGGCCTCCCAGTCCGCGCCTACACACACATATAGACTGCCACATGCCTTGAATGTTGAATGTATCTCTCGAATTATCTTTGACATGTCAGTTTTTTGGGAGTTTTGTTTGTTTTACTTCACTGTAAACCTGTATTTGCATCAGATTTAGTTTTTCTCTATAATAGTAATGCTTCAAATTAAGATTCTATAGGACAACCAAACTGAAAGCCAAAAACTATTTTATGTTACATAACATTGATTTGACTGAATAAATAAATGCATTTAAATAAAAAGATATGTGTCATGTTTAGTTTTATAGGAAGCAGTTTTCTTTGATATTTCTGGGGAGTCCAATTACTTTAATTATAAACAATGTTAAAATAGACATTGCATATATCAGTAAATTGTTTATATATTCAGTTCAGAATAAGAGTTGATTAACTTTAAATTAATTCATTTATTTATTTTCTGAACCGCTTTATCCTAAAGAGGGTGGCAGGGAGGCTGGCGCCCATCTCAGCCGACTTTGGGCGAGTGCAGAGTACACCCTGGACAGCTCACCAGGCCATCGCAGACTTTAAATTCATTAAAAGGGAAATAGCATGTTGTTTGGGAGTCACGTGAGTCGATTCTTGTGATTAAACTGAATCACTTCCGAATTACCGCGACCTGCAGTCTCCAGGACCAATCAGAGACCTCGATCTCATCCGGGGTTTTTACGCTGAAAGAGTGATCGTTTTTGAACGTTAACATCAACTCTGTTGTAAAACACACCTCTTTCCAGCATCTTTCGACAGCAGTTAGCACAGATTAGCCCTTCAGTATGCTAACCACGGATACTGGTATATTGTAAAGAGGGTGTTCATGGGAAGTGTAGGTTTTTTAATATTTTTTCTTATTCGATCATATTATATAAAGTTTAATTTATATTTTTTAATCAAATTTACGAATATGAATATTCACTTCCGCATTAGTGGGCGTGGTTTTGTAGAATTGTCGTGACGTCGGCAGCAGGGTCGCGAGAAGCACGCATTACGAGCGCAGTAATAACGTCGCTCTGCTCTTGCACGAGCGCAGGGTCTAAACATCAAACGCGGCAGTTGAGACAAGGCTAACATGCTAATAGAGAGAGGGGTGGCGGGTTGTCATGCTCTGCCATGTTCTCCTCAATTCCCCCACAAGGGGCAGTTTTAAACGGGTCCTAACACGCACGGGAGAGCGGCAGGCCACTCCTCGGACAAGTTTGGGATGTTTTGTGAGGTAAAAAATGTGGTAAAAGAAAGTGAAATAAGCCGCACCTCCCTAAAGTTTGCTAACAGTTGCTGCTTTCCCATGCCCATGTCACACACACACACACACACACAGAGAGCAGTGATTTGCTGCTGAAGTACGATTGGAGAAGACGAGCAGTTAACGGCACTTCAAGCTTTAGAACATTTAAAGTTTATTGTGGCCCTTTTTTTTGGTAATTTTTAGTCTTTAGAGCCATGTGAGGTTCCTGTAATGTCCACGGAGCAGGATAAAGATTCATTCTCGCTCAAAAGAAATCGAGGTAATGCAATATTCCTCGTTATATTTAGCTAACTGCTTCTGGCTGAATGTGTGTGTGTGTGTGTGTGTGTGTGTGTGTGTGTGGGCCTCCTCCAAGGCCTTCAGTGAAACTATTTGTAGATATATTGTTTATTAGGAGTGTACTGTCACAACATTTTGAGGATAAAGTGTCTCAGGGAATGCTGGGAAAGTCGTGTGTGTGAACTTTTAGAGTGTTTACAGCTGGACACACACAGAGTCTCAGTAAAGTCTTAACTTCACCTCATTATGAGCATGTTCCTCACAGTGTCTGTGTGTTTAATCTGTGGTGACGTCCTTACATACCATAATAAAGTTGATGTTGTTTAGGAGCTGACGGTGGTCTGGATGGTTTAGGAGGACCTGGTTTGCCCCTGGCGAGCCCGGATAAAAAGAAACGCAAGCCAAGCACCCAGGTATGGGATTGCATCTATATATAATGATGTGTTCAGAGTAAACAGTGTTGTTGTTGTTGGTCACACAACTTGTCCTATAAAGTTCCCCAAACACGAGTGAAGGCCCTGTCTGTGTTTTATTTTTCATCACCAGTTCATTTTGGATGAATATAAAGGTTTCCTGGTGAAACCACCCCGGGCGCACAGGCTTCGTATCTCTTCTTCATCCGCACTACGTCTCGTTTGGGTTCTGTATCTCTTGCACATGTGTCAGAACGTTGCAGTGAAACACTGATTTGTAGAAAGTGGGAAAATCTGAGATCCGGTGATAAGGAACGGAAGAAGGGATATGATTCCAAGAGTAATAATAATAAATATGTATATATATATCGTGTGTAAATCCACAGTAGTGGCTCCCCCCTTGATTTTTATGGACTCGTTTTGTGTTAAACACTAATAACTCGTGAGGTAAATAAGAAAAATAATCTACCACACAACCACAGTGTTTCTTACATGTGTGAGTAAAATGCCTGAAAAAATTTCCGACCTTAAAGCCACACAAGCGATTTTCTGACTAAAAATGTGAAAAGATTTTCCCTGAAAAATGGACACCAGACCGTTTCATTCTCACCCTGTCAGTCAAAAGCTGTTTCTTTAGGGCGATAAACACTCATTACATATTGTATTCTTCGTTATTTACTCAATGAAAGATCAACGTACGGCACCCTTTTTTTCAAATCCATCAAAACAGTCCCCAACCCGCCGATATAACGGGCCAAAGTCACGTAACGTTCATCACCTATTCACCTGCATGCGTGATAAACGTTCACCTCACCAATACCTCGTAGAGCACTAATGAACTGCAGCAGCGCATACAGTGTTCAATAGCAATAAATGTACACAAAAACAAAGGTTTTGTTTTGATTCCCTGCCAGTTATAGAGAAAAAGGGTTTTGTACCTGCGAATCATCTCCTGTCCAGTCCCCGTGATGAACGTTCACCCATCCCCTCCAGCGACGCGACCCGACTCCTTGGAACAGATTCCTCCAAACCGTTTTCCTCAAACTGCTGGTTAATTTATTTATGCAAATAATCAGCTGGTGATGTCAACATTGACAAGACGAGGCATCGTGTCCAGCTGGCGTGTTATAGAGTGCGAACGTGATCAAAAGCCATTTCACAGGTCTGTGCCGGAAGAAAGTTGAAATCATTTTCAGGATTTGGAGTACTTATCCGAAGTAAAGGGGACCTTTGAATTTTTAACTCAATGAAACGCTACGGGGCGCCACTACCGTGGCTCTATATATATATATATATATATATACATACATACATGCAGTGGTTCCTCGAGATACGAAATTAATCCATTCTGGAGTGGCTTTCGTATCCTGATGTTTTCGTATAATGAATCGTGTTTTACATGTAAATCACCTAATTCGTTCCAAGCTCTACAAAAGCACCACATTAAATTTTAAAATAAGGGTAAAACCAGAATGAAACAAGAGCCAAATACATTTGAATCATTCAATATACCGAACCTAACCGTTACTACCTGTACATGAAGTAGATAATGGAACATAATGCAAAAAAAAGAAAAAAATTATAGGAAAAAGTGAAATCTTGCCTTTCGAGTGAGGCGATGTCCAAAAGTGAAAGTAGTGAGGAGGAGGGCAAAGAAAATAATAAAAACGGCAGAAAATAAATGGCAGGAAACTTTAAACTTATTTACACTTAAAACACATCGGATTTTTCTTTTACTTTTACTTTTTTTTGGTGGTGTATTACCGCCACCACCTGGACTGGAAAGGAAGAGCAGGATCATAGTACTGAGCATGATGGGAAATTGTCTCCTGTTTCTCTCTTGTTGGTATGCTGAATTTTTCATGAAATGAAGCGAAAAAACCTGTGCATATCATTTTGTAAAATGAATTTTTCATGTACTGAAGCTTTCTTATCTCGAGGTTCCACTGTATATGGTGATGTTTGTTGATGTCATGGCGCCTGGTGCAGGAGTAAATAACTAGTTTCAGAAAGACGTGGTATTGTGTAAACTGATTTTATTTCCAGGACATAAAACTGTATTTCATCTTTATTTAATATACCTGGGACGTAAACGGGAGCCTTTACTATTCCATCACTAACCGTGATTGACAGTTTCTTGATCTTGCTCCTTGTCCACACGCGATGCCGGGAGCAGTGATTGGTTGGGTTCAGATTCATCTTGTCGCCAGTCTCCTAACCAAGACATCGTGAAGACCTACGGAGCCATGATTGTGTAATCTGTCACGGTTACCAGCAGGAAGGGAAAAAATATATAATGAGGTCTGAGAGACGCTGGTTGGTTTTGCAGCCACGGTAGCGCTGCTGGTTCTGCTGGTTGAAGGTTTCAGAACGATTAAAATATCAGAATGGCACACGGTAACACCGTCATAGGTATTTGATTGATTGACTTCTCCTCTGTGTAACATCTGACCCCTACACTGTCCTCCTTAGGCTTTGTCGTACGCGCCACTCTCCGAATATGCACCTCCTCCGAACCCGAGCTCCGATCACCTGGTGGCGTCCAACCCGTTCGACGATAACTACAACTCTCCTCCTGTGTCTCTGAAACCTCCGAACAACCCCACCCCCTACTTCCCGTCCCACTACCCAGGGTTCAGCGGTTATGGGTCACCCCGTATGGTACCGCACATCCAGAACAGGATGCCTGCTCCTTTTGGGTCGCCGTTTCAGATCCGGAACCAGCCACACCTATTTGCACAGAACCCGATGGGCCCGATGGGCTTTAACCGGGGTCCCGGTTTCAACTACGCACATCCTGAGAACCCGGCCTTCGCCAATCAGCCGGTGTTTAATAACAACGGCAGCATGCACCAGCATTTCAGACAAGGTCCTGGAGAGAACGTCACCCAGCTTGTTCTACCCAGCATGCACCAGAACCACGGCTCTGATCTGATGTTCAACCTAGATGTGCCCATGTGTGGGAACCGCCCCGCCGCCGCGCTGAAATCCGGCCCGGATATTAGCCCTGGACTGACCTTCGCCCAGCCCACAACACCCAAACAGGAAGTAGGTGAAAGTAAGAACCCCACGCCTCCACGGAAGCCGAACCAGATCTCGGAAGAGGGCGGAGCTCAAGGGAGCCAGGCGGAGCTGAAAGGAAAAATCAGATCGAATGTCGGAGGTGACGGAAGCGTGGAGAAGATCAATGGTGTCATCCACCCTGGTTCCAATCCGCTAAAGAAGTCTCCTCAACCAGTCCTGGAGAACAGCGGCGAGAGAAACCGGCGTGTCACGAATAACAAAACCGGCACGGGTAGCAGCAAGCGGCGTCGTTTGAGTAGCTCCGCCCCCTCGGAGCCCCTGTACCCGTGCGGGATCTGCCTGGGCGAGGTGAACGATGATCAGGAGGCCATCTTGTGCGAGGCCTCGTGTCAGAAGTGGTTCCACCGCGTGTGCACGGGAATGACGGAGACGGCGTACAACCTGCTGACGGCCGAGGCGGCCGCCGTGTGGGGCTGCGACTCCTGCATGGACGAGAAGGAAGGGGTGCAGCTGCTCAAAACGAGGGAGGCGTCCGGGTCGGCCACGGCAGGCAGCGAAGGACAAACCTGAACGGCGCGCGCGTGTGTATGTGTGTGTGTGTGTGTGTGCGCGCGTGCGCGTGTGTTTGAGAAGAATGTGCTACAAATATAAAAGAAGTGAACGCTTATAAACCGCGAGTTTGCGCTTGAGTCGGTTAAACTCGTATCTTGGCGCAGCCACAATTCGTATTTATCTCTGAAGGAATGTAAACGGATCCGGTACGTAAAGAGAGAAGTTCTTTTTTTCAAACTAACTTTCTCGTAACACTTAAAGTGGATTTAACCCCACCCACTTTTTTTGAAGTAACCGCCCACAAAAATGTAAATATAGCGAGTAAATCCCGGTGATATGATAAATTTTTACCGTAAGTTTTTCTCACGTATAATAAATTGCACACCGCTGATCTGATGTTAGAATTTTGTGTAAAAAAAATAATTAAAATTAAATATTTATTTCTACATTTTGTGCTACTTTCTTACAATCGACAATAAAAATTAACAAATTTTCAATAAATTAACCAAACGTGTTCAGTATCGTTGAGTATCGTAAGCGTTACAAATAACGATATGTCGGATAGCCCCGCCCCTTATCGTGTTGTCAATCATCTATTATTGTTAGCAGCTTAACCAAAAAAATCCAATCCAGTGTTTCCTCCCAAGCACATACAACACCACCAACCTGGGAGGAGCCGAGGCGTGCATGTGACACCCGCCCCTTTACGATTTGGAGGTGGCCTGACCCACTCGGAGGTAAAAACACTCCCCGCCCCTTTTTGTACGAATGAGCTCCATGGATTGGCTGGTGATTGCTATGAGTGACGGATGACCGTGCACCCGCCCTCCCTCCCTCCCCGAGAGAGCTCGGCCAGTTCGCTCCCATGGTCACGGATGGCTGCGGTGACAACCTGGACACGGACTTGCGATCTCCAGGTTGATAGTCACGCCCCTTTCCCATGAGCCTAGTGTCTTACAGGATTAAAGATCTCTCAAAACATCTGTTTGAAATCCATGCTGGGATCCTTAAAGTGATTCGTAAAGAAAATAAATAAATAAAATAAATCTTATCACGACATTGACGTACGGTTTTTCTCTTCTCCTCCGCATTATTACCGTGATGGTTTTTCATCTTGCACTCGTCTATTTACTTCGGCGGGTAAAAAAAAAAAATCAACCTCATAGTCACGTTGAAGTCGTGTAAATAAATCCTGACACCAGGGTTTGCGCTAAATCCGTCGCCGTCTTATTGCCTGCGCGAAATTGTTCTCTCCATCTTCTGCTGTCACGTCACTTTTTTCCCCCCCTTATTTAGTCCTGGATAAATCCCGCCCACCAGCTTTTCTTGATCGCGTTACATGGCAAAGACAGAGTTGGATGTGCGAGAGCTATCTACCACCTTTCTCATACCTGAGCTCATAGATAGATGACCACAGTGTGTCAGCTGGAGATAGAGTACTTTTTCCCCGCCCACTTAACGTTTACAGCCAGCTGAGTCCTCCCTGGGGAGACTCTCGGGTACGGATGGGTGTGGCGTTGGCAAGGATTGAAGGATGGAGGAAGACGAGGAGGAAAACATGATGATGATGCTGATGATATCAGTATCGTGATAAATTGTTGCAATACTTTCCACCTGTCCTGGTTGGAGATTGAATTCCTTAAAACCTGATTGTATTTAATAATAATAATAATAATAATAATAATAATAAAGTGAATATTTTTCCAATGAACAAACTCCAGATAAAGTTGAATCGCTTGATTGAACATATGGTTTAAAATATTTATTAAACTCTTGACTCGTCATGGGATTAAAATAATAATAATAATAATAATAATAATAATAATAATAATAATAATAATAAACTGCTCAGTGATGTCACACACGCCCCGGGCGGACATTCTTCACTTATCAGTTCGGACGAGTGAATGAAGAATGAAGTGAGTTGCGGCGCTGAATGTAGCGACGGATGTTGTGTGACGCGGCGCCGAGACTTGGCGAACATTTGTGCTTCGCTTGCGCTCCGTGTGAGACGCGGCTTCGCTGGATTCCTCTCCTCTCGCCATGTTCTCTCCTTCACTGTGCCATGTGTTCGTCTTTCTTTGTGACTGTGATTAATGTAGCGGTGATGATGATGATGATGATGATGATGCACACTTGTTATTCATTACGTTGAAATCCTCATCAGTGTTCCTGTAATAATGTTGATTTTCTGGTTTATTTTGTTTTATGAGGGTTTGTTACTTGAAGGTAGGAATAAAATTGCACAGGATCCACCAGTCCAGGATTTATGGTAAATAAATGAATTTATATCGTCTGAGGTATTTTTCTTATTTATTATTTATCCATTCATTCTTTTTCTAAGTCGCTTAATCCTAATTAGGGAGGCTGGAGCCCATCTCAGCCGACTCTGAGTGCGGGCGGGGTACACTCTCAACAGCTCACCAGACCATTGCACAGCCGACACTCGAGGGACGGTTTGGATCAGCCAGTCCTCGGACTGCCGGAGGAAACCGGAGTACCCAGAGAAAACCCACGCAAGCACTGGGAGAAGATGCAAACTCGACACGGAAACGCCGCGAGCCGAACTCAGAAAGCGAACTTAGCCTCTTGCCACGCTGTTATTTTGCTTCCTGTGCCTTTCTGATGAAGCTAATAATAAAATTCCCTCTTGGCTGAGAGAGGACATGGGGAATAATATCCAAACATGCCGATCTTCCTGTTCCGAGATCGACGGGGCGTGTTAAAGTCACGTTACGTTACGTTACGCCCGTCTCTTCCCCACGCCCGACTGAAAGTCTCACATCCCCGGGGACATCAAGGTGCGTCTCTGTTTGCTTCCAACAATACTCTGTAATTACCCCTCCGTCTGGCCGCACCGGTGTGTAACGACAGATAATGGGTGTGGCCTGAAAAAAAAAAGTGGATGATGCAAGAGATGGAGGTGTTCATAAAAATAAGGTACTGTGGACCTTCCCTATTTTTCAGAGCATTATATCAAAAGAAGTGCAAATGAAATTCCGAAGACTGTCATGTCCTTAAGGACAAAATATAAGTGATGGCACTCTGTAGGGGGGGGGGGGGCACACTCCCGGGCGAGTCAAGAGCTGCTTCACCGTTTAGTCTTTGCCCTTTATGGTGTTTTAGGATTTAAATGTAAACAGACCATGGCAATATACAGTCATCCCTCGCTATATCGTGCTTCAGGTTCTGCGGCTTCAATGCATCACGGATTTTTTAAAAAAATATTCATCGAAAAATAAAAATAAGCAAAAATATGGGAAAAGGTTCATGAAGATACCACAAGGGGTCGCTAGTGACTCGGATTCGGTGGGAAATTCGTCTCGACCAATTAGCTTGCGAGATTTCAGAGGCTGTGTCCCAAACCGAAGTCAGTAGTGACCTTGCGGCCTTTCTCTTAACTCTTTCACTATTAAATAGGAAAAAAGTTAAGGGAAATGTGGCAAGGTCACTACCGACCAGGGGCGCAACTACAAGAATATTTCGGGGGG
>JAQNCB010000004.1:14227357-14241027 GCA_030068295.1 Euristhmus nudiceps | reverse complement strand
GTTCTAAGCAGCGCAGCAGTTCTATGTCTCCAGCATGAAAATGCGCAGGTTGATGACGTCACCGGAAACCGCCCTATTGGCCCCCCAGAGTCCTGACCTTAACCCTATTGAGAGTTTTGGGGATGATGCTGGAGAAGACTTGATGGAGGGGTTTGATTTTTTTTTTTCCCTCTGAACATAAATTCAGGATGTTGGTGAAACCCAACACCGGATGGAAGTAAAACTAGCAATGCTGCTTAAATTTGTCGGAAACAACACCATGGTGATTTTGATGTACGGTAATCAGGGCTAAAGGTAAACGGCATCATCGCTGTCGTCGTCGTTCGTGTGATTACTGTGCGATATTAGTCTTTTTTTTTTTTTTTTTTTTGTCTGAGCCGAGTGTATCGCGAAACAATTATGAATTAAATACATGAATAATCTCATACATATGGCGGCACGGTGGCGCAGTTGTTATCGTGTTCGCCTCACAGCAGGAAGGTCCCGGGTTTGATTCTTGGGCTCGGCGCAGGCGCTCCTGTGTGGCAGTTCGCATGTTCTCCCCGTGCTTGGGTTCCTCCCACAGTCCAAATACATGCGCAGGACGCTGACCGGTGGTTCCTGTTCTCCCCTAGGTGTGAGAGTAAGCGTAAATAAATACTGTAGTGGTGTGTGTGTGTGTGTGTGTGTGTGTGTGTGTGTGTTGCTCTGCAATGTTGTGGTGTGTTGTCCAGGGTGTACCCCAGAGTTGGCTGAGATGGGAGCCAGCCTACCCGCAAAAGCATCTCTATGATGCGCAACACATTTTTTTTAAACAAAATTTTAATGAAAAATATTTTTTGATGGCGATTAGCACCCCCCACCCCACCCCACCCCACCCCAACCCACCACCACCAATCCGTCTATCATCATCTCAGAAATTGTTTATCAAACTTGGCGGTTATTTCTACTTGGCAGTGCAGTTGTTGTGCATTTTGGTATTTGGGAATTTATTTTATTTTATTTTTTTATTTTCATGTTTCCATGGCAGCCAGTGTACCGTGTGAAAATATGGGTGGTGTCCACGTCCAGGCTGGAAATCGAAAACCATTCCAGATTTCTTCATTATACTCTGCCAATTATTTCAGTTGGGTGGTGTATTTGTGGTTTGTGATATTATGGGATTTCTGCAATTTAGATTTTTAGGATTCTGTGGCAACAAGTTCACCGTGTAAGGATATGGGTTGTATACACTTCCAGGCCAGAATTCGAGGAACTTTTGGCGAAAAAAGAACTATACTGTGAGTGTTTTGTAGCGAACACGCATCTGAACTTTTTCCGCCCCGAGCCTTCAGCTTGGTCCTAAATCCCAGGTCACATGACCGAGTGCCCAGAGCATGTGAGGAGCAGCTGAGGGATATTAGACGGGAGAGCCTGGCTTATTGTGTTCATATCCCTGCCTAAGCACATTACTACCCAAAAGATCTGCTTCCAGATTCCAAAAACTTCGGTTTCATTTATTTTATTTTATTTATTATTATTATTTTTTTACAGCAGTCCCATGTGGTGTTTTACCCCGACGGTAATTAGTGTGAAGACAATAGCAGTGAGGCATCATGGGTAATCAGTCTGTAAGAATCATGTGACGAAGCGAGACCTTTTTGTTTTCTTAAGCCCTGAAGCGTTCTCTACAGTACGTGAATGCGGGCTCACTGCTGTACTTTGCATGTCACAGAAACATCTTGTGACGTGATGACACTTTTTTTAGCGTGACACACCCACAGCCCTGCGTCTGATGATTGAGTTTCGATCTGATAACAGGAGTCGAGCTCAGACGTCATCGTTAACCCCGAACCACAGACCGATCCGACCCCGGATCGCCGGCTCCAGGTGAAGACGGATCACTTGGTTCAACTGTGAGGCTTAAAATCAGTTATTAAATCCACGTTATTACATCGATGTGGCCTCTTCAGCGTCACGACTGCGTCTGGCGTCCAGGAGAACCATCTGAGCTTTCACTGACCGCTTTTTATTCCACATTCATTACAAACCATGATGATGGGTTCTGTAAACCCCCCCCACGGTGCAAATTATAATGTGTAGGGGACGGTGTGAGACCGGAGACTGTGGGATTAGGAGGTAAATAAATGGAGGAGAGTTTGATCTGTGCAGCTCTCAGACCTCTGCTGTGTGCTAACGTCTGCTAACGATTGTGCAAAGCTGTGACGTTTTACCCTCGTAGGCGTTTACCACCGCGCCGTTCCAGAGAGGGAAGTGGGCTCGATTTCGACCTGTCAAGACTTGAGAGTGTGTGTGTGTGTGTGTGTGTGTGTGTGTGTGTGTGTGTGTGTGTGTGTGTCGTCACACCCAGTTTAGCCTCGTTCTTTGTTTAAGTTGCAGCGGGATCTGCGTATCCGCCTGTCTGCTTGCCCGTCCCTTCATGCCAGTGTTTGTCGTCCTGTTTCCTGGTTTCCGAGGCAGGAATGTGTGATAGAAAAAAAAAACCTTATCTGAAGGATTTGGGCATTCTACTGCTCCACTTTATCCATCTCGCTTCAAGTAAGATTAGATTACTGCTGGCTGGAGAGGTTGGGCTCCGACAAAGCTGTTTTATTTTCCTGGTGGAGGTGGAGTTGTTTGTATCCTGAACAAGGTCCAGCAGAACAGACCTGTTAAATAGGTTATTCCGGTTACAATAGGCCTTCCCGTTAGCCTGGTCCCTCCTGTTGCCCGTGTCAGCTCTGTGTTCCGCTGCGTCAGTCCCGTTGTCAGTGCGAGCCCTGTTACACCGGCTGGTTGCCGTACCAGAGCATCGACCCTGTTCGCCTGTTTGTTGATTTCTGTAGTAACATGCTGTTGCTCTGATCAGTTATCAGAGCTGAGCAGTGAAGCAATGTTGACCCAATGGTAGAGCTTCTCAATTATTTTCTGTGACGCCCCCCAGGAAGAAGGAAAAATTTCACACACCCCCTCCCGCACGTGTGACTATTAATAGTATTATTTGTCTATAAAATAATTATTAGTGCACCTCTGCATAAGTGCATCTTTATTAACATTAAAAACTAAAAAGAAATATAGTTCAACTTACAACAAAGAAAAACTTTATTAACGTTCTTTTTTTTAAATCTGTAACAGAAAATATTTAAAGTGCACCAATTTGCCTGAAATAAAAAAAAAGTCTACCCTCGCTATATTGAGCTTCAGTGCATTGCGGATTTTTAACATATTCGTCGAAAAATAAAAAAATAAGGAAAAATGTGGAAAAAAGTTCAGGAAAATGGCGGAAGGGGTCGTTACTGACTCTGATTCGGATCCCATCATCATCATCTTCCGCTGGGAAATTCGTCTCAACCATTCAGCTTGCGAGATTTCAAAGGCCACGTCCCAAACCGGAGTCGGTAGAGACCTTGCGGCCTTTTCCTTAACGTTTTCACTATTAAATAGGTGACTCCGGTTTGGGACTCGGCTCCCAAACACATCTCTTACACTTTATTTACATCTATGTACAATTACACGTATGAATTTTATATAATTTAAGTTTTATTTACATTTTGTGCATTGTTTTTGAATGTTTAATTGTTATTATAAGCATTTATAGCGTTGAATATATATTGATTGATATTATATACACATATTCACGTACGAATAAGTCAGTAAGGGGGGGTCGAACCTACTGTGCCGACATTCGGTGTTTGCATCGGGTTTCGATCGCCCTCCCCCCCCCCCCCCCATTAACTGCGAAAAGTGAGGGATCCCTGTACATCCTTATTTAAACTGTAAAGATTTTTTGACAACTTATTGCACCATTTAATAGTGAAACACGATTTGATTTATCACATTCATATTTTTATTCTATTTTGGTTTATTATATTATTCTTTTTATTCTATTTAATTTGATTGCTATTGTTTGTTTCTTGCACTGTTGGGAACTTGAAACTCTTCCTCACGGAATGACCCTCTAACTCGCTGCAGAGCTCTGAGTGTGAACAGTTTTAAACTGCAGCGAATACGTTTCTGTGGTAAACAGTGTTCATTGTGTAAGGATTAGATTAGATGGGTGAGATTATCAGTAACGATCTCCACTTGCACTCGCTCAGTGTGAAATCATGTACAGATGCATGAGTCAGTCCAACCAGCTTGCAATTACACAAGACGAATATCAAGCAGTTGATTAGCCAATCGGTTTGAAACGTTATCCAACGTAGCATGATGGCGTATAAACTACAGGGAAGGAAATGGTTCAGCATGATTCGATAAATGTACGGCTGTGTGATGAAACGCGCGCGTCGTGATCAGATCAGAGATGAATGTGAGACGTGATCCACCATCAACATTCTGTTGTACAAGTGCTCAGATCCTCCAACTAAATGATTACAAGAACAAACTGTGGACGGATCATCATAACGGTGGCACGTTGGCGTAGAGGTTAGCACGTCTGCCTCACAGCTCACAGCAAGAAGGTTCTGGGTTCGAGTCTCAGGCTAGGCAAGGGCGTTTCTTTGTTCTGTAGAAGTTTGCATGTTTTCCCTGTGCTTGCATGGGCTTCCTCTGGGTACCCTGGTTTCCTCCCACAGCCCAAAGGCATGCACTTTTAAGCTAATTGGCTGTTCCCAATAACACTTAGGTGTGTGTGTGTGTGTGTCTGTTGAGTTGTGCAGTGTGCACCCCACCCTCGGCCAGAGTTGGCTAAGATAGGCTCCAGCCTCCACGCGGCCCTGATAGGATAAAATGGTTTGGAAAATGAATAAATGTACGAACGAGCAGTATAAGCAGCAGATGAGATTTTGAGCTTGATGAGCAAAGAGAGTTGCTTGAGATGTTTTTTTCTTCACTCACTTCCTGCCAAATACATCACAGATTGCGAGAAGGCGTCCGTAGTAGCGGCTCCTCCAACTTGCAGTACTATGACACTTCGGGCAAGCCCATATCATGTTCAAGCTTTTGTTGCGAGAGCGTCACCTGTAGCAAGATCACATCCTGAACACGGTGTTCGTTGTCAGACTTGTTGGATTTCCTCAAAAAAAAAGGACGCGCGTAAATCAGGCTAACCTTTCCAGCTACTGTTGTTGTCGTCACTCCTTTGTGTTCTTAACTTGTGGCCGCTCCGGTTGTACTGTAGTGCTTGTGTGACAGCATTGCGCCGCAGCACTTTCACACCTCTGTGTTTTTTGCTCCGTTCGGTGGTTTCTTGAGAATGGCTCTTCCAGTGACTGCTTTCGTCGTCTTTATCTTTATTAGTACAGCATGCGGGTGGGTGCCGTCACTGTGTGTGCTTTGATATGGCTGTACTTCCCCCGGTGTGTTTTCACATGGGGAGGGTTGTGAAAGGGAAGGCCGTTGTGTTTGAGAGGGCAGAAACGGCAGTGATGGCATTAACCTGCTTAACATGCAAAGCTGTGAACTAAAAAAATGGAGCATGAGTGTGAATTTTTCTTTAAAAAAAAGACACAAAACCTCAAATATGGCAAAAAATTTTTAAAGTTAGATGAGGATGTATTTTGCAAAACTTAAACGGACAATGAGAACATGTCTTCTGCATTCGGGTCACATGACATGGAAATGCTGCCTTCCTAAAAAATAAAGGTTTGTAAGAGCGATCATGAGAGAATAAGTACCAGAACATCTCTCAAAGTGGACCTGTGGTGTATTAAGTGGTGTATTAGTGTTATTCGCGATTGAAAAACAATCACTTATGACATCAGCGGTTCCTTCTGGCACGTTGTGTGCGAGAGTTCCGATTCTAGGTGTGCTCAGACATGGCGCCTTTCTCAGAGATGCTACCAGTATGGATTCTCCGTATTTTGTACGGAAAGTTGATGTAAATACAGTGATACGTTACAGGGTGCTATTTTGTACGGAAAAATAAAAACGGCGCTCTGTTTCTCTGTCTGTCATGTGAATCATATGATGGTGTTGCCATCCTACCTCTAGATTTTAAGTATGATGTAAAATAAATGTCAATAATTTTGCTTACAAATATATTTGTTGCTAATTCATGTGTGGGGCAGAAGTGTTACTGAAAAATCTTCAAAAATACTGAAAAAAGTCATGACGAATCCTGAAAATGTATATCTGAGGTCGGCATCTCTGCTTTTTGATTGGCTGTTCCAGCCTGGTAGTGACTTGAACTCGGTGGATTGGCTGAGCCACGTCACTGACCCCGTGCATCGTAACATGTTATGGTCCAGCGCTGAGCCACCCAAACAACAAGCGCAGAAATCGCGTAAATCATTTCTTTTTGTTCTTCAACTGACTGATGACGGGAAAGACATTAGCTGCAGGAACCATTTTGGAT
Organism: Euristhmus nudiceps; assembly: GCA_030068295.1. Classification (NCBI taxonomy): domain Eukaryota; kingdom Metazoa; phylum Chordata; class Actinopteri; order Siluriformes; family Plotosidae; genus Euristhmus; species Euristhmus nudiceps. The sequence continues at coordinate 14,234,774 of JAQNCB010000004.1, read as the reverse complement.
TCACCGTGGTGCTCATCTCTGGCAGCGTTCTCGTCCTCAGAGTCACTAGAATGTGACCTCACTGACTCCTCCCACTTTGGTTCAAATGGATAACAGTTTACACCCATTTCCTCCAGATTGTTGCTTCTTGGGCACGTTTTGTTTTTTATTAACCTGAAATGGCGCTCGCTAAATAGATGTGGTTGTTTACTTTCGCTGGACGACCCCGCCCAACGAGTTGACGTCACTTCCGGGTAGGGGGAGAAAACGGCTGCTAGCCATTGGTTCAGCCCCTCTAGTAATCCACAGGGTGAAATTACCCAGGTTTTTATGCTTTTTATGGTCATTCATGTTTGTCTTCATCACTTAAAGATATTACTGGTACATACACACTAATGATCGCGATTCCGCTACACGTTATATAAGACACTTATTGTAGCTTTGACTTTAAGTTAAATCTCTGCTCTTATTTCACCCCTGGAACCCCAGAGAGGGAATGTTCACTCTGAGTTCACTCTGAGTTGTTGCTGTTTAGTTTTATTTAATGTGCAACCAAACTAAGTTCGTTCCGCTTCGCTCTTATCCCGACTCGTAAACCAGGCTGATGTGAAAGCACTCTGAGGTCGTGCACCTCGTGGGATTGCGTGCGTTTCACCCTGTTTAGAATCTGCATGCTGTTGATCGTGAGGATCCGTAATGTTGGGTCTGGAGAGCTGTCACCATGATGGCGGTGGTGTGATCAGAGTAAGTGATCGTTATCTGTTGCAGGCTGGAGAACAGTTGGGTGATGAACTTCCACACGTTTTTATTGAGCCATTCCTTTTGTTCCAGAAGATTCTGCGACCCTTGTGTGCGTTTCTCTCTCTGTTTTTTAATTTTTTTTTATTTTTGCTAGCTTGGGGCGATGTGGGTGAATCACAGGAGCAAGTGCAGGTCCGAACAGCCTACCTGATGCGTTCCTGCGCTGCTGCTTGATATTTCCTGCCAGCCTTAGTTTGCCCGTGTGAGAGACGATGCTGCTGCTCAGATTTAATCTGATCCTCCCCCATAAATTTTTCTCACTAATTTATTCGTATCCAATTCCCACCCATCAGGTATTGCCTTCCCTGTTACACGACCACCACCGGTCAGGGAGGGGCGAAAGCATGCACACGCCCCCTCTATGACATGCGATGCTAGCCAGTACTCTTTTCATACTGCGGTGTATTTTGGCGGTGGTCTGACACGCTCAGAGGGAAAGTGCTCTCCGCCCCCTCGTACGAATGAGCTCGCAGACGCCCGTGATTGGCTGGCGATCTCTGTGACTGACAGGGAAGTCTGTGTATACCGGCCGATCAGCTCCCGTGGACTCCCAGCACGATCCTGCGATCTCCGGGTTAGTAGTCGTGCACCTTGTTGATGCGCCACATTAATCTGATCTTTATTGAACTGTTAAAAGTGGAAACCGGTTCAGTGTTTATACTCAAAACTTTATTTTGGACACTTTAGTGTTTTTTTTTTTTTTTTTTTTTAAAAAGGTAAACGTAGTTTTTCAGGATGGTTGACTGAACTCATGGATTTCTTTAGAACACCACTGTGGGATTTTCCCGTGTTATTTGTTGTAATTCTGGAGTTATCGAATTCGAGTAATAATGAAATGAATACGCGGCGATCTTCAGAACAGCGAGGTGTTTGGGACGAGGCTGCCTGTTTGTGCAGGTCTTTAAAGCTTCCTTATTATTTTTGGACATGACCAGTTTAAAATCGTGTGTGTGTGTGTGTGTGTGTGTGTGTGTGTGTGTGTGTGTGTGTGTGTGTGTGTGTGTGTGTGTGTGTGTGTGGCTTTGCCCCTCCGCTGTAAGCAGCTTGTATTTCTAAGAGGGTTTTTTTTTTTGCGGGTGAATGTTCAGAATCGCACCGCAGTCATGTGACTCTCTCATGCTTGAGACTCAGTGGTGGTCGTACTCTCACACCGCTGTCGCGGCTTGCACATCAAATCTGTGTCTCGATGTTCACACACTTCCTGTGTACGTTCTTGTGTCCTGAGAACACGCTCGGGGCATAAATCCATCAAAGCCTGAACTGAGAGAACGTGAGCTGTAAACCCACACCGCACTCTCGTCTTCATGGGTGAGCGAGATATCTGCCGTCGCTCGCGTTAAACGCTCCAGGTGTCTGCGCAGAACAAGTCTGAACCCAGAGGGTGTGCTGGAGTCATTCCTTAATAAATAAATAAATAAATGAATAAACCAATCAGACAGGAGCGCGTGCTGTTGGGTTAAACTCGAGTTGTGAACGTTCCCTCTGTTATCAGCAGCTCCACTGTGTTCCTGTTTCATCAACCATGGAGGGTGATATAACACACACCACACAACATAGGCCACGCCCCTCTATGCTAATAATCTTTCCGAAGTCTTGCTAAGGAGGGAAAGTCCAGTGTACCATGTTGAGCTTTACAGGGACAAAAAAAATTACCAGAGGAATTTTGTCCGTTGCAGAAATGTAACTTATTCATTCATTGATTTATTTGGGGGAACTGCTTCATCCTTCTATGGTTGCATGGAGACTGGAGCTTATCTCAGCCAACTCTCGGTGAGGTTGGGTTACATCCTGAGCAGCTTGCCGGTCTATTGCAGGGATAACGCACAGACACACAACCATTTACACGAACACCTAGGGGAAATTTGGAACAGCCAATCAGACTAATGTACGGGGCTGTGAAATCTCGCAAGCTGATTGGTCGAGACGAATGTCCCAGCAGAAGAAGAGGCTGGGATCCGAATCAGAGACAGTAGCGACCACATTCTCCTGAACCTTTTCCCCATTTTATCTTATTTTTATTTTTCGTTGAATATTTTTTTAAAAATTCGCGATGCACTGAAACCGCATAACCTGAAGCGTGATATAGCGAGGGATCACTGTAATTAAATATTCATATCAGGACATAATCACCAATTTTTTTTTCTCCCTAATTTATTCGTATCTAATTCCCACCCATCAGGTGTTGCCTTCCGTGTCACACAACCACCACCAATCAGGGAGGGGTGAAAGCATGCACACACCCCCTTCGTGACATGCGGCGCTAGCCACCCGCCTCTTTTCGAACTGCGGCACCATGCTTATTTGGAGGCGGGTCTAACACACTCGGAGGGAAAGTGCTATCCGCCCCCTTGTACGAGCGAGCTCACAGACGCCCGTGATTGGCTGGCGATCGCTGAGAGTGACAGGGAAGTGAGCGTATGCCATCCCTCCCTCCCGTCAGAGCCCGGCCAATCGGCTCCCGTGGATGTCCGGCCACGAACGGCTGTGTGCGTTAATCCAGAATCGAACCTGCGATAATCACCAACGTTTTGATCACAGTTTTCTCACTGAATCTCGTTTGTGTTAATGTATTATACTTGAATTTCCTGCTCTGGGAGACGGATGGATTGATGTGCTCCAGTTCTGAAAGGATTTAAACTGTGCGGTTGTTTTTTTTTTTGTTCCTGATTTCTGGCGGTAAATTTATTCAATTATACTAAAGGTCATTTAAAAAAAATCCCATAATTATGAAGGTAAATGTGGAATTTTGTTGAATTATCAACACATTAGATTGGGCGGTGGTGACTCCGTGGTTAAGGTTGTGGGTTACTGAACGGAAGTCCCAATACCACCAAGCTGCCACTGTTTGGCCCCTTGAGCAAGGCCCTTAACCCTCAACTGATCAGTGTGGAAATGAGACCGAATGGGTGTCGCTCTGGATAAGGGCTCTGATAAATACCGTAAATATAAATCTCTTGCTTTATTGGTTTAATTGTTGACTTTTTTCTTGTGTTTGGTTCGCCCTCGGTTTGGATAATCTTTTTCAAGTTTGAGGGGGGAAAAAAGGACCCAAATTGCCCCCCACACCCCCTTCGCCTTTGTGAACCCATTTTTTTCCCTCAAATCTTACAGTCCTCCCACCAAAGTAAAGCAGGCCTCACATGGGACAATTCTGCTGGTGGCTCATCGCGGTTCCAAACCGTGTTCAATCGCAGTGACATCATCTTGGCATTGTGGGGACGTTTCCGGTCGATCGATACTGACCACTGTAAACCACAAGATTTTCAAAATGGGTGAAATTTCTGTGGTTCTCAGAAGCGCGCGTCACCGCCTCGCTGCCGTGTTGTCACCTTGCGCAACCTTTCTGAACCGTCTGCAGTACGACCTCATTGCACCCCATTCGCATCATGTTTTAAAACGATGCACCGCCATATTTTTAAAGTGCGCCAAACCGCCTTTCGACCCAACCCCGCTATAAACCGCTACGTGCTATTGCTATTGGCAAATATTAAGGATGTTCCAAATGGCGAACTGTGATGTACTCTACCCTGCTTATTGACTCACTTTCGGTGAACTTTGACCTGGATATGTTTGTGGTTTAGAGGAAAGGGGAGTACACGAAGAAAGTGATGCGCAACCATGTAAAGTTGATGTGCGCCAGCGAAATGAGCGATTAGACGCAAAAGTTCAGATTGGGTGGGTGAGTCAAACTGAGTTGAAAGTTTACGCGACACAATTCGACCAATAACCAATCAGAGTTTAAAGTTACCTTTGATTGACAGATTTCACCAAATGCAGAGTTCCCCAAAATACTTTCAGTGAACAAAACAATAGTGTAATGGCTTCTCCCCATCAGCATGGAGGAGCAGGTCGTTATTGCTGTGTGCTTTGACTGCACCCGGAAATTTTTTACATGTAAATCGCAAAAACACCACATTAAATTTTATTATAAGGGTAAAACCAGAATGAAATAAGAGCCAAATACATTTGAATCATTCAATATACCGAACCGAACCGTTACTACCTGTACATGAAGGAGATAATAGAATATAATGCAAAAAAAAATAGGAAAATGTGGAACCTTACCTTTCGAGTGAGACGATGTCCGAAAGTAAAATTGGCGAGGAGGAGGGCAAAGAAAATGATAAAAATGGCAGAAAATAAATGGCAGGAAACATTAAACTTATTTACACTTAAAACACATTGGATTCTTCTTGTTTTCTTTTTTTTTGGCAGTGTATTACTGCCACCACCTGGGAAATTGTGTTCCATTTCTTTCGTATGCTGAATAATTTTTCGTAAAATGAAGCAAAAAACCTTTTTCATATAATTTCATAAAAAATTTTTTTGTGTACTGAAGCTTTCGTATCTCGAGGTTCCACTATATACGGATAATAACTGTAAGTACTGCGCTTTCTGGAACAGTATAATGATATGAGCCAATATAATATAGTGATGATGATGATGATGATTAAAGCTCTCATGGTTATACTTTAGGGAATGAGCTCGATGCTGCTCACCGTTTTACTCAGAAAGATTTTTAAGTTGGAAACGTTTGAGAGGGTTCCCTCGGCACGATGAGCTGAAAACACTTCAGCGATGAAATTAATTGCCTTCCTTAAAGTGTAGCGGTGATGTTCATCCTGACAGTATAATTAGTGTTTATGTAACTCGTCACTTATTTTAACATAAATCACTGTAAAAAGCACAAAACGTGTAATTTCATTCTGTGGATTACTGACGGAGACTGAACTGTGGGGTCAGCAGTTTTTTTCCATGGAAATGATGTGAACACGTTGGGCGGGGCTGACGTCTCTTGTGGAGACAGTGAGATGTCACATTCTAGTGACTCTGAGGAAATAGAACTCTTACGGAGATCAGTGTGACAGTCAATCCAAAACGATTTATGTGGCTAACGTTTTGCCGACGCGGCTGTCCTGTCGTCTGTCAGTTTAGGAACGAAAGGGAATGTTTTCTGCAATTTCTGTACTGCTTGTTTGCGTAGTTCAGGGTCGCTGTAGTGCGGGGTGGGAGGGCTTAACAGAACAACAAGAAAATAAGTCAGATGCATCCAGAGAGGTCAACAATACTGTCTGAAAAATGTCTTTTAAACGGTTTTCTGGAGCAGACAGTCATTTGCTTCAGGTTTTTAATAACGAGTATTTCGGCTGATCATCTCACGCCGGAGAGACTGTTCAGTATAAAGATCTTAAGCTGTAAATGACTGTAATCCTGCAGGTTTCTCATCAAGGCGTGACCGCAGACAACTCTAAGAGGTTCGTTGGTTGTTTTTTTTTTTTTTTTTTTTTGCTTTTGTTTTTTTATTTCCTCATTCCTCCTTTTTAACTCGCTGACACACACATGAGGTTGAGGAGGAAAGGTGTGCAGCCACAGGTGTACGAAAGGTGTGTACGAGTACAAAGCATAAAGCAGCAGCAGGACATTGTACCATAATTCAGTTCCTGTCATCACTAATCCTCCGCTGAGTTCGGGAGGAGCCCGGCCGTCTCAGCAGGGTTATTAAATACATTATTTGATTGCTGTCAGAGATGATGATGATGATCCAATAAATTTCTGCTTGAGGGAATAAGAGAACTTGTCGCGAATGCCGTGTGGTGTACCGCGGAAACGTGATGCCATTTAAGGTCCAGAGAGATGTTTTAGAAAAGAGACCTGATGCTGAGGAGGCGTGGAAAGTGTCGCTCAAGCTACAAGTCGGGGTGGTGTGTTAGCATTAATTAAGCGTCACGGAAACGGTTTCGCGTGAATTTTCGCCCTGCAGCGGAACCAGTTTGTTTCATCACGGGTTACATAAGAGTGAAAACGAAAGCAGGAAATCGTTATGCGGAGGACTTCAGTGCATCAGTGTTTATTTCTGAATCGTATGAACATCACAACCTGCTGTGGGCGGCTCCAGGCTCCACGTTCCACGTGCCATACTTCACGTTCCAGGACACCGGCCCAACCCTGTAGCTTACGGGGCTGTCAAAGGACAGCCGTGTCTCTCACTGTCAGTGTTTCTGCCCTGTGATGGCCTGGTGGACTGTTCAGGGTGTACCCCACCTTCGCTCAGAGTCGACTGAGATGGGCTCCAGCCTCCCTGAGACCCTAATTAGGATTAAACGATTCAGAGAATGAATGAATCGATCCATCCATCGCTCCATGTTCCTCGTGGCTTCTCAAATGAGTTCTGAGAATGACCTTGACCTCATTATTCAAGGACGTATTGAGGTACAAGGTCCTGAGGGCCCTGATTTAACAGCTTACCCCTACGGTGGTGGCGGATTTGGAGCCATTGGATGGAATTGCTGTAGGTTTTGTGTGGTGTCTGAGCACCTCATGCCTCTTGTTTCCTAAAGTCACAAATTCTTTCTGTAGGTTTTGGGTTTCGGCGTTTCCTGTTACCATGTCAGCGTCTTCACAGTTGTCTCTAGTCTGCAGAGTTGTGTGTTTGTGGTCAGCTGGTCACATGGTTCTGATGATGAACCACCGTGCCATTCTGAGCAGCGTGAAAGAAAGACTTGAGCCCTTAAAGCCAAACGTAACCCGAATTCAAAACACATACAGAATGTTTCCTCGGGTCTTTTACCTCACGTTTCAACATAGAAATATATGTATATGCATTTGGTAATTATTATATTAGTGAAAATACATTACG
>JAQNCB010000004.1:14034626-14045036 GCA_030068295.1 Euristhmus nudiceps | reverse complement strand
TTTTTTTTTTTTTTTTTTTTTTTTTTAAACCAATCATCTGATATATTTAATGGCAGGGTGCGTTCTGTATTAAAAGCTTTTCACTTTTAGATGTACAACATTATACAAGCCATGATTTTGTTTTTCTATTTAATGAGACAAAAAAGGAAAAAAAAGATGCTTCTGTCAGAGGTCAGAGGTCAGGGGGTTGACCCCTTGTTGATGTATTTATGAATTAAGCTTTTATGACTTTGAAGGTCTCCTGCCGCACCTGACTAATACAAAAAAAGGATAAAAAGGAAAATAAAAGCTTTATCTATAAAAAGGTAAAAAATAATGTTACAACTGGTTAAATCTTTCATGTCAACATGACCGTGATTTCCAATATCCGAGAGTCAAGGACATATTATTCCATTTATTCATCCATCCATCCATCCATCCATCCATCCATTAACCGTTACTAACTGAGTCTTGGTGTTTGAGGTATTCCGTCCCTCTTGGGTTATCAGAGCATGATCAGCGTATAACACACGACAAGCATGGACACCAATAATCACTTTCATCAGAATGTCTTTGAACGGGGGGGGGTCCATATTTATTCACAAGGTTCAACACAACCATTCAGACCCGCACTTGGGTCGCAAGTCTTGCAGCTTGTGATAAAACTTAACACACCATTTAGCATTAGCTCTCAATTTACCAGCTGATCTATGTCCCTACCCTCAACTATGGTCACGGGCGTTGGGTCGCCGCCAAAAGAACAAGATCGCGGATACAAGCGGCTGAAATGAGCTTCTATTGCAGGGTGGTGGGGCTGACCTTCAGAGATGGGGTGAGAAGTTCAGCCATCCGGGAGCAGCTCGGAGTAGTTGAGGCTTGGGACCATGATTAGAATGCCCCCTGAAAGACTCCACTGCTGTGGTGTTTTGGGCATGCCTGGGCGGGAGGAGACCCCGGCGTCGACCAAGAACACGCTGGAGGAACTGTGTATCGGTTGGTGTGGGAACACCTCGATGTCTTTACAAAATAGCTGGAAGAAGGGGGGCTGCACCGCGAAACCCGCCCCCGGACCAAGTGGAAGAAGATGATGATGATGATGATGATGATGATGATATATAGGGGGAGAATAACCGTCATTTTCATCTGTCAATCTCAAACCCAACTGTCTTCAGAGTGAAGCAAATAAGACGCAACTACGGGCAAATAAGAAGAAGAGTGTATTTTCTGAGCCCATCTAAACTGGTTCGAGAATTCCCTGCGGAGAGTGGATCATCATCTGAATACCGCCACAGCTACAGTAATGAACAGTCCTTCAAACACCTCGTAGCGCTTTCACGCTGTCTCTTAGACATGCTCTCGTCCTGATTTTATACCTTTCCTCTTTTCTGTTTCTATCAGATGCCAGAACTGCTGTATTTCCTTCTGTAATCAGCTGCTACGTGGAGCGGTGGAAGCATTGCGGTGATATGACAGCCACTGGCAGATGCAGGACTCGGAGTTTTCCAGTGCAGGCAGTTGAGCTTGTTGCCAGTGAATAAATCAGTGCTTCTCCAACTTCGGGGATTAGCACTAATCTTTTTTTGGGAGTTCCTGGGCCATGTTTGGCATCAAGATAAGTCGGAGAGTCTCGTTAAAATCATTAGAACGCAGCTGATAGTAAATGAGGAAACACAAAAGGTGCTAGCTCTGTTACCCGGTCTTTAGTTTATCAGATATCCCCGACCTCACATCGTTGAAATTACTTCATGGTAGACACGACTAGGTGATGTATATTCTCCTTCCAGAGTTCACTCAGCGTTGCTCCATGTAGAACTATTGGGCTCCATGTGAGCCCAGGATCTGCCCTGGAAGCTGACAGGGCGGGGCTAAGCAATGCAACCATGACGACATCCATGAACCGTACCTGACCCATCAGATGCTACTGTGGATTTTTTTGGAGGGGAATGAATGTCCATGGAAACAGTGACTGCCACGTATACATCACAGTTATGCCAGTAGTCATGACGGCTGAGACCTAAAAACATTTAAGTTTCTCAGGCAGGTTTACTCCACCCATATTTTGAAGACAGACCCCCTGTCCCCGCCCCCCGTTTCCCAAATGGTCATGGAATAGCCAAGGTGGTACAAGCTACAGTTCTGACGTGTCAATTGGCTATGTGAGACCTTAGCTAAAGACCTTTAATCCTGTTTGGTCACAAGGAGCCTGAAGCCTATCTCAGCCAACTTTGGGCAAAGGCGGGGCACACCCTCCTCGTCTACTCCTGTAGACATGGGAACCATGTGAAGATATTTCTCGTACTGGTATAGAACTGTCGTAATGGAAATGAATGTCTGAGTGGGAGTAACTCCTTCGACTCTAACTTCCATTTTAACCGTTATTTCCTTTCAAGCCGTAAAATAAACTCTTTTTAATAATCTAAACAGAATTCTATTTTCCATATGCAGTAGGTTTTGCCATTTTTTTTAGCTGGCTAAAAAAGCTATTACTGCTGTGCATTGCTCATTTGAACATAAAGTCTTTTATCGGCTCCCGAGCGACGCGTGCGCGACTATTAACCCGGAGATCGCAAGTCCGAATCCGAGTTAATGCACACAGCCGTCCGTGCCAGGAGTCCAGGGGAGCTGATTGGCCGAGCGGGAGGGAGGAACGGCATACGCTCACTTCCTTGTCACTCACAGCGATCCCCAGCCAATCACGGGCGTCTGTGAGCTCATTCGTATGAGGCGGCAGATAGCGCTTTCCCTCCATGTATGTTAGACCCGCCCCCAAATACACATGTCACCGCAGTTTGAAAAGAGGCGGGTGGCTAGCGTTGCATGTCATGGAGGGGGGTGTGTAACTGCTTTCGCCCCTCCCTGGTCGGTGGTGGTCATGTGATAAGGAATGCGATGCTCGATGGCTGGGAATTGGATACGAATAAATTAGGGAGAAAATGGGGAAGTAATTAAAAAAAAAAAGAAAACAAAACAAAGCCAGTCATACTGAGGAATCACATAACGTGTCTGGTGCATGTAGCGCGCTAACTGAAGTGAAGCTAGCTGGCGGACTGGCACGTCGCTATCCTTTGGTGATAGCGGAGATCGCATTAGGGTTTTTTATCTTATGGATACTCGCTCGCACTCTTACTAGGATAAATGATTTCTTTGATATCTTGGAGCGAATTGTTATTCATTCTGTCAGCAAATCCTACATTTCACAGAGGAAGCAGTTCACAAGTAAACAACTAATGATACCTTTGTGTTATTGAAATGCTCTCTAAAGCTACAGTTTCTAAAAGGTGCACATTTACCAGACTTACAATCAATTTATTTATTAATAAATTTATCAATTTAATACAACTGAGGGTTAAGGGCCTTGCTCAAGAGCCCAACAGTACTGAGAGTGGGCATTGAACCTCTGGCCTTCTGATCAGTAACCACCACCACCGTGTGTATGTCACAGCGTGATATACGCAGGCGATGTGGATGGAGTTTGAGCGTTCCTACCAAAAACTTGTCATATAGAAGCTCATATATAGGCAGTACCTAATATAATGCATAATACAGTATAGAAAGGGTGGAACTGTTGGAGCAATGGGAAAAATTCTGGACTTTTTAAACCTCTAAAGCTGGATTTTATTCCACTGGAGCTGCAGCGGGCCACGGGAGCTTTCACCATCCCTCCTCTGTGGTCCAGGAGACCGAGGAGACACCATAAACAAACGTGGGCTTAGCGGGGCGGCTCCGTGCTAGGCTGCGTGCAAGGCTACATGCCTTTTTAGATTTTAATATTAATTTTTATATAACCTTCATTCGGTTCGAAAAATGTTGGATTTACTCTACCAGGTGGAATTGTACATATTAGTTTTGAATATTAATGTTGAAATGTCATTCAGTGTTTAAAATATTGGATTTACTGAACCAAGTGCAAAGTTAAATAAATGAATGTTTTCAGCCCATGGCAGAATTAAGAAGAGGTTCATATTTTTGAGGAAGCCCTTTGAATTTCAGAAATTTCATCATGATTGATGATTCGATTGCGCTGTAACTGCTCAGAGTGTGTTTTGTGGATGATCTGGTAGCTCGATTCTCTTGGCAGTTTACTTCCGTTTACAAATTCAGTAGAGCAGCGTCTGAACGCCAGTGTGTCCTGCATTGCTTGGGTATAACAAACCTAACAGTATGCTTTTTGTCTGAGAGCATTTGAGTGGTGTAAAGTTTATCACAATCAATCCAGGCAACGAGGGAATTTACGCCCTGCCTTACTCACTCTACAGTCTGCGAGCTCTTGACCCAGATGTGAGGCATACATTCAGAAGCACAGTGACTTCACCCTGCACACACTCATCCAGGGTGAGAGTCGTGACGAAGAACTGCTCGGTTCTACCAATCAGACCCTCTCTAATTTCTCATTTTCCACTTCGATACATCTAACCCAAGTCAAAGACCCAAAAAGTACTTGATATAGTTGGGTGATTCATTTACTCATTTGCCGAAACCTCAATCTGACTGGGGTTGTGGCGAGGCTGGAGACTGACTCTGAGTGAAGGCAGGTCACACCCTAAGCAGCTTGCCAGTCCGTCACAGAGCCAACACACACACAACCATTCACACTCAGACATAGAGGCAATTTGATCCAGTCAGCAAGAGTAATGTGCACATCTCTAGACTGTGAGAAGAAAACTGAGAAGCTGGAGGAAGCCCTCACAAGCACAGGCAGAACATGCACACTCCACCCAGAACTGCTTTGCCAAGCCTGAGACTCAAACCCAGGATCTCACCACTGCACCACAACACCTCTGTGATTATTGTTATTATACTGGGCTTATTATTATTATTATCATTATTATTATTATTATTATTGAGTCTCCCGGTTGGAGCAAGTGGCAAGGTGCGCCACGATCATCCGAGAGATCGTCAATTACAGACCAGAATGTTGCACACGGCCATCTGGCTGGGAGCTTATGGAGCCTAATTGGCTGAGCTCTCAAAGGAGGAAAGGGATGGCATTACACTCACTTCCCTGAGACTCAGGTGATCACTGACCCATCATGGGGGTCTGTTAACTTGTTCATACAAGTGGGATAGTGGTTTTTTCTCAAGCGTGTAATGCTGTCTGTTGTACCATTGAGCGACAGTCTGAAAAATGTGGTTGGCTGCCATTGCATGTGGCAGCGTTAACCCAAGTGGTGCTCACATATGAAAAGGGAAGCACACTCAAGGTCTGGGAAAAGCTGAAGGTCGGCGAAAGCTGATGGCTTTCTTGAAGGGATATTGTCGTCAGTCACACCATCCGTCAGTCTGTGAGTTTGTGAGTCTGTCTGTCCATCGTGGCCTGCGGACATTGGAGAGCTATTGTAATCATTGAAATTAGTTAAATAACTGACTGTAAAGCTACTTATAGTACTATGGCAGCGGCATGGAGTCCTCAGATTTTTTTTTCGTATCTTTTTGTGTTTTTGTTGTTTATGTTTCAAGGACTTTTAGGGTTAATACAGTACGGAAGGGCGGAACTATTGGCCCAAGGGAAAAACTGGACTTTTTGAACCCCCAATGTTTGATTTTAATCCACTGAAGCAGTAGCGGGCCACGGGAGCGTTCACCATCCCTACTCTGTGGCCCAGGAAACGGAGGAGACACCATAAACAAAAGCTGGGTTAGCGGGGTGGGCTGCACACTAGGCTACATGCTAACCCACACAGACCGGTGCTATATGTAACATGAGCGGAGCTATATAATATTATGCTTTCATGGTGTTTATGTAGTCAGTCAAACTTCACAAGAGTATTACTTGGTAATATTGGCAATATTGAAGGCTTGTACATACATATGTATATATAATTAAAACAACAACATTTTATATATATAGAGAGAACTTAATCAAGTTGTGTAATGTTGGTGTTGTACCTTCGCTGTAAGAACCCTAGTAGCTGGTGTAAGAGCATCAACGTTTAAAGCCGAGGCTCCCACAGTGCCTTCCACTGTTTATTTTTTAAAAGGTTCTCAGAACCTCAGATCAGCGTCAGGATCAGGATCTCAGAAAGGATGGTTTTTAACATGCTTTGATTCATATAGGGGATTGCTGGGCTTAGCAGAGGTTTGCGCTCCCAGGGAGATCGTTTTAAAAATGTTTTCTGTTCAAATGGTTATTTATATCCGGTGCAGATCGAACACCAGGACTCAGTTTAGCAACTAGACCACCTACGGAAGATGCTGCATCCCAAAACACGCAGCGTGGTTTATTCACAGCCGAGGTGTTTCCTCTTTGTTATTGAACAGCACTACAGTTCAGACGGCTCACAGGGAAGTGAACTGAGAAACTCCGAAAATGTCCACTATTGAACCAAATATATATATATATATATATATATATATATATATATCAAACATGTTTTATTCTGATTCTGATTCTACCTTCACCACAAACACACACACACACAAACACACACACACACACACACACATACACATAAATCAATCGCAAATTTAAAAGGCCCAATATTGTCTTCCACATCAAACCCCTGCAATCAATGTTGAGCCCTTTCCCGGACTCCCTTCAAAGCCTTCAAGAAACTCTGAGGTTTCTATCATTAAAGCAAAACCACTCAGACATGATTTAGTCAGTGACCGACCCTTTTTCTGCTTTTACCTTCCATTGAGATTTACAGTCATACACTCAGGCCACAAAGTACATCCTGCCAAATTTTCTGAAATCAGAAGGAACCTTCCCTTTAAAACACTTCCCGTGTCATCATTATTGCTCATCGCGCCATCAAAACCGCCTCCTTAGTCTGTATGAAACAATTATTTGGTGGTCAGTGAGCAAGGCCTTACCTCCAGCCAGAATCTGCTGCTCAAGCTCAGCCATTTGCTTCCTGTACGCTCTCAAGGCAACTTCTTTAAAAGTTGGCCGTATCCTCTTTTTGGGTGCCGGTTCTTCCACCGGTGCTGGAGTTTCTGTGACATTTTTGTTTTCGTCTTCCTGAGTCACAATGTCTTTGTCCTTCTCCGCCTCCTGCTCCTCTACCACGTCCCGCAACTCTGCCTCACCCTCCTCTTCTTCTTCCTCTTCAGCTTCATCTGCTTCCTCGGTTTCCTCTATGTATTCAATCATGGCCTCGTAATCCTCCCTGTCCTCAGTCGTCTGATTCTCATCGTAGTCCTCGCTGTATTCCTCATCGTATTGTTCGTCCAAGCTGCAGTCGTACTCCAAAACCGGGTTCCCTTCTTGCAAAATGTCGTATTCCTGTGAGACTTCGTCCTCATCATCCTGCTCCTCATCCTCTGCCTCGTTGGCATTTGTTCTGTTCTCCAGCGTGGCGAGTACCTGCTCCATCACTTCAACGTAATGAGTCTCATTGTCCACTGGTTGCTCGGCGGTTTGTTCACCTTCTTCTGCTTTGTAATAGAAGGGTTCGTTGTAAACATCAGAGTCAATAGTGGTGCTGGAATCATTGGCTGTTGACTGAGACATTGTTCTGAACCGACTTATAAATGGGATGGTACTGGGTTCTTCAGCGGGAGTACTGGAGCTTTGAGAACCCTTGTTCCAGACAACCTCCAAGGCCGACTTGGCCCTCTGTAAAGTGGAGCCAAAGCCTCCAAAACTAAAGGTTTTTTCAGACAAGTCTATACTCAACCTGCTGCTCCAGGATTTGGGGACCTCTTCAACTTTTTCAACCCTGATCTCACTCTGGCTACGGTACATGCTGGAGGTCTTTTGGCTTTGCTGGAGTTGGTTCCCCTTATTCTCCGGTCGTTGCAGAGTCTGTGGGGCGGACTCCGGCTTGACTTGTGTTTTCGGCTTGGACTTGGGTTTCTTTTCTGGCTTTGGTTCTGGAACAGGTTTTTTCACTTGCATCGGTTCTACTACAGCTTCTATCTCAGGTTCGGGCTCAGGTTCCATCTCAGGCTCAGGCTCAGGCGCTAACTCGGGCTCTATGTCCGGTTCTTGCGTTGCATCAGGTGTACTGTCGAATGTAAAAAACGTCTCACCTTCGAACTGCAAATCGACTTCAAGGCATTTTGTAATTTTTTCAGGGAAGCCAGGGTTTGCGGCGGGGTCAAATGGGCTACTGATTTCTGAGACTAAATTGTGTTCTGTTGAGGCATCCAAGCCCGAGTCGGCTCCTTGTTCAAGGTGATGCCAGTCTTTCCAAGGTGAAAGGTCACCTTGCAGAGAAAGTTGAGAGCCACTGTAGTGACTTCTGTCCCCTGATATACACACTAGACCGTTACTTACACCACTATCAATGGTTTCTGTGGTCTCAACTTCGTTTTGCTCCACGTACGGCGGATTTTCTTGACTGAGCGTTTGACTGGGTGGGCTCGCGTACCAGGAGGAAGCCATGTCTTCCTGCTTCCGCTGCCAGAGCTCCTGATCCGACGAAGAGAGCAGGGAGCACCCGTTAACTCTGCTAAAGTACTGGCTCTCGGAGAAATCCTCTGAGTATGATGGGCACAATTTGGAACAGTCCGACTCGGAGCGACTGAGCTTCGGGGTGGAATAGTCGCTCTGCGAGAGCCATCCTGGAGTCACGTCCGAATAATACGATTTGTTTTGCTTGTCGTCGTAAACAGCATCATCCGCATAATGCACGGAGTATGTGGCGTCGTCCGTCGCTCGTCTGTGATCGTAGGACTTTTTTTTCTCAGATTTAACTTTCAGAGGTGGTTTGGGAACAATTGCATATTTGTTTTTGTTTAATTCATCTAGTTCCTTATCGCTGTCCATCGAGTCCCAGTCATCACTCTCAGCTTTGTCTTTAACACTCGAGGCTTTAATGTCCATGCTTTCATAGGTCTGAGAGGACGTCATCCCCCGATCTTTCCTGTCCTTCGACTCCTGTGCAAGGCTATCGGTTGAGATTGAAATCCCGGTACCTTTGAGCTTATAACACTTTTTCAAAACTAAATCTCTGTCTTGAGGATTTGCAAAAATAACTATAATAGGACGAGGTTTAGCACTCGAACATTCTCTTTGTAGGCCCAGTCGATGGGCAAGTTCGATTTTAAGTGTCTTGTGTGCTTCAACAAAACCCATTTTCTCTTTTAAAATATGATAAATGAGTTCCTCGGTCTTTTCAAATTTCTCCTCAGGCACATTTAGGAATCTCAGCGTAGCTTTGTTGGTCTGGTGGCTTAACTGCCGGATGTAGTCGTGGATGTCGCGTGTCTCTCGTCTGGATTGAACGAATCCTGAGCGGAGCTGCTCGATCTCACTCTGCACCACCTCAACACTGCTGGATATCTCGTCAATGGAGCTTTTTAACGCGTTAACGTGGCCCCTGAGCTCGGAGAGCTCCGACTCGATCTGGCTGATTCCCTGAAGCTCTTTGAAGATCATTTCCATCACGTCTTGGGTCTGGCTGATGCAGCCCGTGGAACTGGATCCGGGTTCCAGGGTGGCCGTTTTCTGCTGCCTCCCAGCCCGGTCCAGAGACTTGCTCCTTATTCCCAGCGTCTTCCTCCAAGTGCTTGCCTCCGAGGAATCTGAGGAAACACACTCCTGGCTCTTCTTCCACTTGCGGAGCTTTTTCAGAGCACCGAGTCGGAGGGTGTGGAGACTGCTTCGCTCGCCACGCTCTCCCTCTGAGCTGCCGTCAGAAGGCGCCAAGCTGATCATACTCTTCCTGTTCCGTCTTACAGGCATCGTGTAGGCTTTTTTTTCATCGAATCTGTGGACAAGTCTGGCCTCGTTTAAAGAGTCAGTGTAACTACTAGCGATGGATAAGACCTCATGAAATTCATTATTGTTTAGTAGCAGAGTGTTCTTTTGTAGTCCATTAGCGATCGCGACGCGGTAGCTAAAGGTGGGTGAGAGGGAAGAGCGGTCTTTCCTGCCGTCGTCCTCCTCAGTAGATAGATTGCGTGCGGAAGAGCATTTAGATATCTTTTTCACTGTGCTTTTCAGTGTGGTGGAAAAGGTCTGGTTTCGAGCATGCAGGTCAGGGGATATCTTTAGGTCCTTTTTGTTTTCACTACTTTCTTTCTTTTTTGTGGTATGTGCCAGTTTCTTTGTAAACATTCCTTTGCAAATCTTACAAATGTAAGATGATAGTTTTTTTACATGGGCAGAAACCATGGAAGGCAATCGGTTAGCGTGTTTGCATTCCGATGCAGTACCGGCATTAAATCCAGCAGGGATCAACAACCGCCTCTGTTTTCAAGTCGACCCTGAGGGATGAAAGAAAGAGAAACACGCCCTTTAAAACTGACGTGCCAAACAAAATATTATATATCCTCAGAGTGGGAAAGCATCCAAGCGTCCTCCTCCAAGATGGCGTTAGAGATCTGAAAAAAAGAAAGAAAAGAAATTTGGCATTAATTACCTCGGCTAGGAGGTTCTGTAATCATCTGAGTGTGTTTGTCTTTCTGTCTGTCTGTCTGTTTGTCTGTTAACAGCGTAACTCAAAAAGTTATGGACGGATTTTCACCAAATTTTTACCGAAT
>JAQNCB010000004.1:13744714-13755990 GCA_030068295.1 Euristhmus nudiceps | reverse complement strand
CGAGTGAGGCGATGTCCGAAAGCAAAAGTGGCGAGGAGGAGGGCAAAGAAAATAATAAAAATGGCAGAAAATAAATGACAGGAAACAAACTAATTTAAACTTAAAACACATCAGATTCTTCTTCTTGTTTTCCTTTTTTTTGGCGGTGTACTACCGCCACCACCTGGACTGGAGTGTGGATCGTGACCAATGGATGATGGGAAATTGAGTTCTGTTTCTTTCATATGCTGAATAATTTTTCGTAAAATGAAGCAAATAAAAACCTTTGCATATCATTTCATAATATGAGTTTTTTGTGTACTGAAGCTTTCATATCTCGAGGTTCCACTGTATATATTTTTGTTGATTTATGCAAATCATTAAATCAGATTGTTGTTGTGTCAAAGAACTTCTGTTTGAGATTAGATGTAAACGTTATGAGGACAAGGATATAAAATAACTATACAGTTATAATTCTGCTAAAAATGTACTTGAATAAATATTTACAACACTGTAAAACTAGAATAAAAGGCATAATTAAAATATGAAAGTAAAGCACCAGTAAAAATATAATTTGAAATAAGTTTGTTAGATTTATTGTAGCTTTCTTTTAATTAGATTTTTGCATGTATTTATGGAAAGTCAGTCGGTTGTGTTAGAGGTTCGGGGAACTCTGTTGCGGAAGAAATGCAGGTTTAAGGACTTCACTGTGTTTCTCAAGTTTTTACACGCTGTTGCAGCTGCGAGTCAAATACCAATCATCTCACACACACACACACACACACACACACACACACTGCAAACACTCTCTCATCATCTCACTACACACCCTCTGTGTTTCATCTTATCACTGCCTGAATCACATCCCATCATGCATTCCTGTGATATGAGTGTACATTTCTTCTAATGGTGAAATATCCTCCCTGAAATAAATCATCTCATTAAACTTTATATTTACTCATAACGCACCCCACTTTCATCTACAGGCAGAGTTCATTTTGCTCCCATTATTATTATTCATGAATTCATTTTCCATGCCACACAATCATAATTAGAGTCACGGACCAGTCCTTTTGAAATTTTAGATTGACAGCATTTGGCAGACGCTTGTATCTAGAACGACTTAGAATGATCATTTTTATACACCTGAGAAATTGATGGTTAAGGGCCTTGCTCAAGGGCCCAACAGTGGTGTCAGTGGGGATTGAACTGCCGACCTCCGGATCACGAATTCATAGCCTGACAAACCATACAGACATACAAGCATTCGTACTCACATCTAGGGGTGATTTGGAACAGACAATTAGCCTACTGTGCATATTTTTGGACTGTTGGAGGAAACTGGAGTACCCGGAGGAAACCCACGCAAACACAAGGAGAACAAACAAACTCCACACAGAAACACCCCGAACCCAGGAATCGAACCCGGGACCTTCTTGCTGTGAGGCGGATGTGCTAAGCACTGCCCCACTGTGTCGCCCGAGTATTATTATTGTTAGTTATTATTTTTTAATATACATCACTATGTATGATGTTTATAACTGAGAGAGGAACTCTGTATGAAATATCACTCAAAACAGCAGAGTGTTAAACAAACTGTGTTCGATAGACAAGTTTCATTTTTAACTTCCTTACAAACAAACAGAATGAGATGAATACACGTACAGTACATGAATAAAATAATATTTAGAATTATTCTAAGATTGGTCAAAAACAGTCATGTGGTTATCAGATTCACAAGAATTTAATTTTAGTTGTGTTCATAAAATACAAAATCTTTAAAATGCAGCTCACAATAAAAAAAAACCTGATTAAATTAGTGTTGAAAAAAATTGATCTTTCAGTAGAAAATGACAGCAGCAGAAAAATAATTGTACACTTTTTTTTTTACTTTTATTTATTTTTTTATTCTTATTTATTTATTTATTAGTTTTTTTAATGAGGGTAGGCATGGTGATGTAGTGGTTAACACGTCCGCCTCACAGTAAGAAGGTCCTGGGTTTGAATCCTGTGCTTGACGAGGATGTTTATGTGGCAGTTTCATGTTCTCAATGTGCTTGTGCAAGTTTCTTCTGGGTACTCTGGTTTCCTCTCACAGTTGAAAGACATACACATTAGGCAAAAAGGCTGTTCCAGATTGCCCCAGGCGTGCGTGCGAGTCCAGTCCTCCCATGACTCTAAGCAGTTGAGCGAATGAATAATAATAAAGAAACATGTATGTCCTCTTTAGAAGGGGTCTAAAGAGGGAGCTGTAATAAAAATTATAATGACCTAATTAAAAATAATAAAAAAATAAAAGTAGCTTAATAGTAATACGAATAATAAAATAAAGTAATAAGTGCGGGACCGGAAGTTTTAGTTGTCTCCTTTCTTTATAAACAGTGTAAACGATGAAGGTTTATTGGTAATGTTTTTTTTGCTTGTTGTCTAAAAATAAATATCTGCTTCATCATTCTTGACTAAAAATAATTCCGGCAGATGAGATCAAGATCAAGTTGGAGTTATTTTTCTCAAAGATTTAGCAGCGTTTCTGAGGTAAACGCTGATCGAGAGAAAACATTCTCAGTGTGAGTTGTGAAAGACAACAAAGTAGACACTTTTATTTATTTATTTTACATTTTTAAAAGGAGTATTTGTTGTTATTTGCATTTGGAGGCGCACGACCACATCAGGCTAACTCTTTACCTAGCTAGCGTGTAGTAGCTTTGTGGTGTTTTCTACACGGTTATGGTGGAAACAGCACAAAGGTTTCAACATGGACCTCAGATTTTTTTGGTACAGTATATTACAAAACAAGATCCATGTAGCTAAATGGAAATGATAACTAATTAGCGGTTGATTCTGAATTTAATTACAGCATGTAGTTTTATAGCCGAGCATTTGTTTGGTTATTTTCCAACATTTCTGAGGTAAATGTGGATATTCTCAATAATTTCATGTTGTTTTCGTGGTAATACCTAATTCATGTTGTCCAAATATGTGACAAATAACCTTGATTATGAGCTAGCTGTCTTAATTGTTAACTTCAGTCATTATTTCGGTGAAACATTTGAGTTGCCTAGCAACAGTTGCCTTTCTTTTTTTGTGTTGGTCACTGAAAGCCTCCAGAATTTACATTTTCAGTATTATTCTCTCTTCATGAGATCTGGCGCTTCTTAGTGCGTTTCACATAGTTGTCAGTTCAGTCGGCTGAGTGTGTGTGTGTGTGTGTGTGTGTGTGTGTGTGTGTGTGTGTGTGTGGGGCATTGTGAATGTCTTTACATTCTTGTCTCTTTGGAGCTATTAATGGTTTAGAGGATTGTGGCACATTATATTTGATTAGTATGTTATAAGTTGTGTGATGTGAGCCGCTAATTACGCTTCCCTTTGAGGCTAACTACACTTGCTTTACTCGTGATTTTTGTTTCTCTGACTGAATTATTGGATCTTACTATATATATATATATATATTGTGTGTGTATACACATGTATTTAACTGTGTGTGTGTGTGTTACAGTATGCTCGGGTGTGGATCCCCGACCCTGAGGAGGTGTGGCGGTCAGCAGAACTCACTAAAGACTACAAACAGGGGGACACATCACTGCACCTACAACTCGAAGATGGAATGGTGAGTGATTGTGTGTGTGTGTGCGCGCGCGCACCTGACAGATATAGTTGTTCAGTCAGAACATGTTTAATGCCCATGGTATGCTTTGTTAATTATGGTTAGGCTGTTTCTTCTCTCCCGTGAGCTGTTCGTTCTTTTTCATTGGTTATACCTTCTAGTATTTTGATTGTTACTCATGAGCTGTTCCCTTGGCTAAGTTGCTTTTTCTCTGAAAGGCTGTTCTTTTCTCCACCATAGATTCCTCCCTGTCTTTTGTAACTGGCCCCTTTCTTGTGGGGTTTTTTTTTTTGTTTGTTGTTTTTTTTTTTTTTTTTTTTTTTTTTTTTTTTTTTTCCCCCATATTGTTTGTTTGTTTTCATGTATGGACCTTTCCTTCTGTCATTTTGACAGACTATTATGCCTCGTCTGTGGGCTTTTCCTTCTATGAACTGTTCCAGGCTGTATGATGTTCTGTTTGTTTTGCTGAGTCTTTACCTCCCCCATACTGTTTCACCTCTGCTACAAGCTGTTTCTCATGTTGTCTGTTCCTGCTCTTCCATAGACTGTTCCATATCTAATTAATTAGCAGTTTATTCAGTAATACAGGCTCTTCCTTTTCCAAAACGTTTTCTTTCTCTACGGTAGACTCTTTCCTGACCTTTGTAAATGTATCCCCTCTTGAAGGCTTTTTTTTTTTTTAAATTGGCCGTTCCTTTTTTCACCTATGGATTACTCGTATGACTTGCAAAGATTTTCTTCTCTCCTATAGGTTGTTCCATCTCCTCTGTGTGTTTTTTCCTCTTTACTGTAGATTCCTGTAAGCTGTTCCTTCTTACTATAGGCTGTTCTTTTTTTTTTTTTTTTTTTCTTTCTTTTTTTCTCTTGCTGGGCTCAGCCCTCACTCCCACTGCCTGTTCTATTATAAACTGTTTCGTCTCACATATACAGTCTTACTTCTCT
Organism: Euristhmus nudiceps; assembly: GCA_030068295.1. Classification (NCBI taxonomy): domain Eukaryota; kingdom Metazoa; phylum Chordata; class Actinopteri; order Siluriformes; family Plotosidae; genus Euristhmus; species Euristhmus nudiceps. The sequence goes on along the minus strand of JAQNCB010000004.1, from coordinate 13,751,465 downwards.
TCTGTCATTTGTTTTCACTCCCATAGGCTGTTCCACCTGTACTGGCTGTTCCCTCTCTCTTGTATTATATTTTTTCCTGATGGCTCTTCCAGTATCCTCTATGGACTACTCCATCTCTCCAATGAATTTTCTACTCCACAATAGGTTCTTCTATTCTTCAAAAGGCTGTTCCTTCCCTACTGTAGACTCTTCCCTTTCCTCTTGTAGTCTGAGCACACTCATAGGCTGTTCCTTTTAACCTATAGGTTATTTCTTCTTCCAAATAGATGTTTCCCTATCTCCTATATGCTATTCTTTATCTTATCTGGGTTTTTCTATCCTAAATGCTGTTCCTTTTCTCCTGCAAGCTTTTCCATTAATCTCATGTTGTCCTCATACTTGTTTGTTCTCTAGTTAGGGCTGCTCTTTCTCTCTATTTGCTGTTCTTTTATGCCTATAGGTGTTTCTTCCTCTCTCACAGGCATTTCAGGCATTTTCATGTCTTCTATAGGCAATTCTCTCTCATGCAGTTTGTTTCTTCTGTTATTTAGGCTGTTCTTTCTGTTACAAATGCTATTTTATCCTGTAGACTCCTCCTGCTCTTCTCTGGACTTTTTCATCTCCCTCCTATAGGATTTTCTTCTCTACTGTTGATTTTTGACTAATCCCTTGCTTATAGGTTATTCCGTCTTTCATATTGACTATTCTGCCTCTGCTGTAGGAAATTATTTCTCTTATTTGGACTGTTGACTTTGACTCTTCCCTTGTTCCTGTAATTTCACGCCACTAATGGCTGAAATATTTCCCAAGTGGTGCTAAATAATAACTCATACTCCCTTGTTCCTGTAGACTTCCCATCATTTCCTGATCTAAATCCTGTCTTGTACTTTGTCTCTTCTGCCATGTAGGCTGTTCATTTTCCTTAATAGACTCTTCTTGTTCTTCTGTAGATAGTTCCATCTCTTCCATAAGCATTTTAAAAAAAAAAAAACCAGTAAGCTGTCCCTTGTAGGCTGATCCTTCTTTCTCATAGGCATCTCTTTCTCCTGCCGGCTTTCCCTTTTCTCCTCTGTACCAGTATATCTTAGACGCTTACCCCTTTCTTTGTGGGCTGCTATTGATCATAGAGGCTGTTCCCACTCTCCCATGGACTGTTCCTTCCGTTTCCTTTAGATGATTACCTAATACAGCTGGTTAAACCCAGTGAGTGTAATATCTCTTAAATGCCCTGTCGTTATGTACTGGTGACCTGTTTCACAGCACATTAAGGAAAGGGAGAATGCCTTATGTTTATTTAAAAAATTAATTCAGAAGGTGTAAAATGTTATAATATATCGTGTCGGTGTGCAAGGACATGGAGTACAAGTTGGACCCGAAGACGAAAGCCCTGCCTCACCTCCGGAACCCCGATATTCTGGTGGGAGAAAATGACCTGACGGCTCTGAGCTACCTTCACGAGCCTGCCGTGTTGCACAACCTGAAAGTGCGCTTCATCGACTCCAAACTCATCTACACCTACTGCGGTAACCACACAGGCGTAGTGTAGAAACTGTTACACAGCTTGTCTCTACAGAATGAAATGCTGAGTAATATTCTCCAGGTCAGGAAGTCATTTGATTGGCTGCTAATTTTTGAACATTTTGCGATCTGTTTTCCCTTTTAAAACAGGTATTGTGTTGGTGGCCATTAATCCGTATGAAACATTACCCATATATGGCACAGACATCATTAATGCTTACAGCGGCCAGAACATGGGGGACATGGACCCGCACATATTCGCCGTGGCGGAAGAAGCTTACAAACAGATGGCCAGGTGTGTGGTTAGACTTGTTTTAGTGTGGGGGCGTGGTCTGTGGTTTGAGTGTATGCGCGCAAGGGGTTTTTAAGAACGAGTGTGCCTTTCTGGGTCATCCTCAAACTTCTACAAATATTCTAAGCTCTCTCGCTCTCGCTCTCGCTCTCGCTCTCACACTGCACCTCTCTCTGAAGTCCCTTAAGTGTTTGTGTACATACAACCATACCGCTTTACTGATTTCTAACATCATTTAATGCGACAAACAATTAGTCCCAAATAGACAAAACAATTAAAATACTTTCCACTCATTCAACATCTGATTACGACGTCCATACTTTTCACTAACACACATCGTCATTGTGTTTCTTCTTTTTTCCCTCAGAGACGAGAGGAACCAGTCCATCATTGTCAGTGGAGAGTCTGGCGCAGGGAAGACGGTTTCCGCCAAATATGCAATGCGCTACTTTGCTACGGTGAGCGGCTCTGTCAGTGAAGCTAACGTTGAGGAGAAAGTGCTCGCCTCGAACCCTATCATGGAGGTAAGAGAACCAAAAAGACCCGTTTTTACATTCATACAGTGTTTACGTTATTCTGTATTCCAGAAGTGCTGTATAGGCTATTAAAATAAAAAACACCCTTTTATACTGTCACACCAGGTCAGGAACAGAGAGTACCATCAGTCCGTTTGGCAGAACTTTGGTGTAGAATCCAAGGAACACAATGTGTGTTTTTTTTTAAATAGCAGTGCTGAATTCAGTGCTTGGTGATGCTGCTGGTCTGTAGTCTTGTCTAAAGATAGCTGCTGAATCCGCTGTTTGGACAGCTACATGAGCACAATGAGTTTATTCAACCACCATAATGCAGGTCTTTTAAACGGGTTTTGAAGTGGGCCATGTTGCGGGTAATTAAAGCAATTATCCTTCTTGATCATACTATTTCTACTTCTGTTGTATTGTTTACAATTATTCTGCCCCAAACTGGTGGAATGCAGGCTGATCCAGTACCTCGCACCATAGTTCAGAAAACCTTCAACGAACCTGTCCCCTATTGGTCAAAAAGCAGCGTTAGAGATCATGAATGTTCATAACATGGTACAGTGTGGGATGTGATAACTGCTTTGACGTAGGTTGGTATAGGTCCGTTTTTGGCTTTGTATGCGAACATCAGTGTTTTAGCTCTGATGTGGGCAGCTTCAGGAAGCTAGTGGAGAGCACTGAGCAGTAAGGTGGAGTAGGAGAACTTCAAAAGGTTGAAATTAAGAGATTTGAGTGTCCAGTGTAGGCACCGTGGCTGTCCATGGATACCACAAATGTGTATGCAGTATCAGATTTGTGAGTTGTTCAGGGCAACCTCTGACACCATGTCCACATAGGAGGTCAACACAGCAACGTTTTGATGCTCTTCTCATGGAGGTCAAGGAGGCAATCATTTTTACCATGCCAGTGATCCCCTTGAAGGTCCATGAGATGGTCTCTGATGCCATACTCCCATTGGAGCTCGATGAGGTGATCCTCATTGCCGTGTCAATGCTCGACCCTGAAGTCAGTGAGGTGACATCTCATGCCCCGCTCCAGTCACAAGATGAAGTGATGAACCAGTGGTTTGAAAATGATATTGCCTTGGAGGACCGAGCTCTGAGCCTTGTGGTACACCATCTTATCTTGTCCTCTCGTTTCCCTCATAGTGGGTCTGCTCTTTCACTTCCTCGAGTTCATGCATGTCGCCTTGTATCTCACCTGCTGTGATGTTGAGCTATGCAATATTGTAATGATCTTCATTTCTTTCACCTTGTTTACCTGGGGGATGTAGTTTCTTTTGAGCTGAATGCTGCAGGATGTTAATACCTACACTGTAGGTATGTGTTTGAGGCAGCGTGCCAAGTCTTTTTTCGCTTATTTGAGTCGGATCAGTGGTGTTTCAGTCTTAGATTAGTGTCAGAGCACCGTTCTTACAATGCTCCTGGCAAATATCTTACCTTTGATGATTAATGAGTTACGGTAGCTTAATGGTTTAGCCATGCTAATAGTCAGAAAGTGGGTTTAATTCTTGCTGAGATTTGTGTTTAAGCAGATATAGATGGATCAATGGGTTTTATTTTCTGAAGACTCACACTGTTCCAGAAGAGAAGGTAAATGAGACTGTGCTGCTGAACGCAGTCCCGGTGGACTCCCATGACTTCCCATGATGCTTTGCTCTGCAGGAACATTCAGCATCGATTTCTTGACCTATTGCAGAGGAAAGGAGATTCTGTATACACCAACATGTTCAAAAATATATTGTGGTCGCGCGCCCACACACACAAATACTGACATACAGAGTAACTGACACAACTACCTAAATAAAATCTTGCCTTGTGTCTCATCTTTAGGCGATAGGAAATGCCAAAACCACCAGAAACGACAACAGTAGCCGTTTTGGGAAGTACATTGAGATTGGGTTTGATAAGCAGTACCACATCATCGGCGCTAACATGAGGACATACCTTCTGGAGAAATCACGGGTCGTGTTTCAGGTGAGGCTTATCCAGCACTCACTTTAAAGGTTCATGACTTCATAGACTTGTAGCACCAGTGCTAATCAGAAGAGGCTAATGTGCTGCCGAGTCACCTACTAACTGATAATATTATTGTTATAATTATTATTATTATCCTGTGAAAATCGAAGCAGTTATTTTAGTTTGGACAGTTAAATGGACACACACACACACACACACACACACACACACACACACACACACACAGCTTTACTGCATTGGGTACTGATTGTCATTCTGGGTGTGGCTCTGGGTTCATTCCTGAAGCTACGGTCTGATTAGCGTGATGCTAAAAGTGCCAGTTAAATTTTACAGTTCTCACACTTTAACATTTACATCGCAAATATTTCTGTGTTGTTACTCTTTGCATAATTTTGAGGACATGTCTATGAGCATGGCTGATCCTAGTGTACTAATTAACTAGCATGCTAACATGCTAATTTGTAATCAAGCTACCAGCAGAACCTAATGTTGCATACACTTGTAAAGTCAAGACACCGAATGCAGGATGTGTTTGGTTTATTATAGTAAAAGTACAGGGATTTTCTGAAGAGTTATTTTCTGAATAATATTCATGATTAGAGTGTTGAACGTTTCGTTGCTCTCTTTCTTTCTTCAGGCGGATGAGGAGAGGAATTATCACATCTTCTACCAGCTCTGTGCCTCCTTCCACCTTCCTGAGTTCAAGAATCTGAAACTTAGTGAGTTTTACACACGCATGCACTCATGTAGAGAAAGGTAGGTGGAAAATATTTAAAGTAATTACTTTTTTTTAATGTGCGTTCACCAACTAAGTTGTCCGGGGTATATAGTGTTGCTCTGTTCTGTCCTTCCACTAAATGCATGTACAGAGGTACCTCGAGATAGGAAATGAATCCGTTCCGGAGTGGCTTTTGTATCATGATTTTTTTCGTATAATGAATCGCGTTTTACATGTGAATCGCCTAATTCATTCCAAGCTCTACAAAAACACCACATTAAATTTTATAATAAGGGTAAAACCAGAATGAAATAAGAGCCAAATACATTTGAATCATTCAATATAGCGAACCTCACCGTTAATACATGTAAATGAAGTAGATAATGGCACATATTGCGAAAAAAAATATGAAAATGTGGAAGTTTACCTTTCGAGTGAGGCGATGTCTGAAAGCGAAAGTGGCGAGGAGGAGGGCAAAGAAAATAACAAAAACGGCAGAAAATAAATGGCTGGAAACATTAAACTTATTTACACTTAAAACACATTGGTGAGACCTCTCATGTCCCCATCCCCTTGACCTTTGACCTCCAAAAAAGAAAATACTTGCCTGAAGCCTATCTCTTGATGTACAGTACCTATGAATACAAATTTTGAATGATGAGTAAGGAACAGTCGTGATGTGCATTCAGAGGGGTTTATGTCTGATTAAAGTATTTTTAAAACCCCTTCGGACTCAACGTCCATTGGAATGGACATTACATATTTTGTCTGTAAACTAGTAAATGCTCTGTAATTGAATGATGCCAGTAATGCTGGTTAGTGAATGCATCCTGTTTATCCAATCACAATCATGTCCTGATTTTGAGCATCCTCCGAGTGAGTGACAGACATCAGACAAGACCATGATGGAGCAACTGCAAAGAGGGAGGATGAAGTGCCCGTTTATAGTCAAAAATGTGCATCTCTTTTCATGCTGGCCAAATCAGTTTGCTGTCAGCATTATTACCTCCGCCAGGAGGTTATGTAATCATCAGAGTTTGCTTGTCTGTTAACAGCACGGATTTTTACCGAATGTCCGGAAGAGCAAAAGTAACAATTGATTAGATTTTGGAGGTGATCCGGCTCACCATCTGGATCCAGGATTTTTTTTGAAGGATTCTTAACTATTGAGAAATGGGGCCAGTTTTGACAAAAATGCTTCGAACTCATCAGATATTACTTGGACTGACAGAAAATAAGGGCTCGTAGAACTGAAATGGTACAGCAAAGGTTTAAAAAATAAAGAAAAGAGTTTAGTGACCCTCTGGCCTGGCAGAGGTCTGCGCTCGGAGTGCTTTTCTAGTTATAACTGTTACAAGTGATATTTGAAGTTATTTTGAGCATATATAATTTCATTAATTTACAGGAGTTGGGCAGGTTTAGCTGACACTCACGTTTAGTGTCAGTATATAAAATCCAACAATTGAGATAGAGGATACGAACAGTGCAGGGACAGTAGGCAGGAATCAGGAAGGAAGAAATCATGTGGTGTCACAGGCCGTACATTACAATAATTAACTTCCTTTGAGAATCCTCCAGTTCATGAGGATCATCTGATGAGACCCTATGAATACTTTAAATGCTGTATACCAGATGAAATCTTCAATTTGATGGCCAACTACACAAATGTAGGGCTGCAACTAACGATGATTTTAATAATCGATTCATCGGTCGATTATATTTTCGATTAATCGGATAGAACACC
>JAQNCB010000004.1:13459559-13471116 GCA_030068295.1 Euristhmus nudiceps | reverse complement strand
ACACCCCCCCCCCCCCAATTTTTTCTCCTCCCTCGCATTTTGACGATTCGTGTGGATGAAAAATTTGATCCTCAATACGCGAATTTTCATGGATCCGTGACCAAATAACATGCTTGAAAAGGGGAACTACTGTTATGTTAAGAAATATTCAATAAATATATAATAATAAATGATAAGATATATAGCAATAAGTGTATACAGGGATCCCTCACTTTTTGTGGTTAATGGGGGGTTCAAGACCCCCACGAAGACCGAATTTCCACGAAGTAGGATCGACCCCCCCTGACTAAGTAGTAGAAAAAGTAGGAGTACGAGTAGGTACAAAGTAGTAGACGAAGTAGGATCGACCCCCCGCCCCCCACTACCGACTCGGTTTGGAACGCTGCCTCTAAAATCTCACAAGCTGATTGGTTGAGATGAATATCCCAGCATTAGAAGAGGCTGGGATCTGAATCAGAGTCAGTAGCGACCCCTCATGAACTTTTGCTGAACTTTTTAGATATATAATTTTTTTTTGATGAATATTTTTTTAAAATCTGCTATGCACTGAAGCTTCAGAACTTGAAGCACAATATAGCGAGGGACGACTGTACTAGAAAAGTGTTTATCACCTGCTGTGTCTCGAAGTAAAAAGAAGGTGGGCTTTACAGCAGGTGGAGTTGGTAACTATAACTAATCAAACATGCACAGAAATCCTGTACTTTTTACAATTGACTTGGAAGGACTGTATTTGTGAACGGAAATGTCAAAATCACATGGCCATTTAACTGACTTTACCCTGCCAGCTCCCTAGTACAAAATCTGTGCAATATCTGAATGACCCCAACTGAGATTAGACCAGATAATTTTCTGGAGAGTTGATAGTGAGCAGGGGCGGTGATTATATCATACACAAGGTCATGTCAATGTTAATATTGCGCAACTGGAAGATTAGAAAGAAATGTGTACACAAATACCCTGCAAACAACAATACAAAGTTAAGTTGGATTATTACAATCCCATTTGTCATTCAAATCCAATATTAAAATAGTTTTTTTTTTTCAATAAAGAATAGTAGAATTTCCATATGTGTCATGGTAGGGAGCTGCGGACATAAATGCCTCCATTCGCGGGGAGAGAGTAACCAGGCGTCAGGTGGAAACAGAAAATACTTTATTCCAGAACATGGGGAAGACACGAGGTTATAAAACAAACACTTAGCGGCTCCAACCTTGAACATAAACCAAAACATTAATCTCAGGAAGCTTAGCGCTTTCAGACAGGAAATTCTGGCGGAAGTTTCAGCGATCACCCAACCCCCGGAAACAGGAACATAGATAATATATAGACCGCCTAGATCGCCAACAGGTGGGGTCGTAATTAACGCAACAAGATGGCGGACGGAGAAAGAGTACGGCCACACCCTGCAATAGTGGCCCCAAGTGGCGCCACTGTAGAATCGTGACAATATGTCCCTTTCAGATACAGGGAGGAACTGCGACGTGATGCAGCGCTTTGTTGTGCCGGTCAGTGGTTTGTGAAAACCCACCAAAGACTGCGCTGATATGCGATGCAAATAGTATGTAGCTGTCCCTTTATATATCACAAATGAAATGCTTTCAAATTTCACTCAGATTATATGTTCTGCCTCTTCATAATCTGGATAATGTATAACATGTATTTCCGTAACGTGTTTAGGCTCACAAAATAATCATAAAACCCAGTAAAAAAGTTACGCGGTGAGGGGGAAATCATACCCTGACTCATGACAGAGGGCGCTAGTACGCCCACAGATTCATGCGCGACCTACAGTCTTATTCGGTCATAGTTTATATACCCTTTATAATCCACCTTATCAAAATGGACTTTCAATCAAAACATTAGGTAATAACACCACATGTTTGTGTAAAGAATGCTGTTATGAGATGTAAAACACAACACACTGTTGTCAATGAAATTATCAATAACATAGTCTTTTGAATTCAATAGTAAATCTGACTATGAGAGTCAGTACCTCACCAGCTGTCAACCTCACTGCATGACACTACTTTAACGATTTAACGAAGTATTGTTTCACATGAAACCAGTCCATGGCACAAAAAAGGTTGGGGACTAATGCCTTAGAGATAGGGTTATGGTATCTGGGAGATGCTCTGAGTGGAACCCCTACTCCTCCGCTTTGTGAGGAGCCAGTTATGGTGGCTCAGGCATCTGATTGGAATGCATCCCGAATGCCTACCTTGTGTGGTGTTTCGGGCATGCCTAACTGGGAAGAGACCCCGGAGTCAACTCAGAACACAGTGGAGGAACTGTATCTTGGCTGATCTGGGAACACCTTAGCGGGCCCCCCCTCCGGAAGAGCTGGAGGAAGTGCCTAGGGAGAGGAATGTCTGGATCTCACTGCTTAGACCGCTGCCCTCACAACGGAACAAGATCGAGATGAAATGAGGATGGTGGGGGTGGTATTCTTTTTCCCTCTTATTTTTACATATCAACAAGTGTAATGCTCTACATGCAGAGTATGTTGGAAAATTTATTAGGATCACATGGAGGCTGGAGCCTATCTCAGTCAACACTGGGTGAAGGTGGGATACACTCTGAACAGCTCAACAGTCCATCTCAGGGCCAATACACAACCATTCACATTCAAAATTCAGGGAAATCAAGAATATCCATTTAACCTAATGCATATGTCTTTGAAATGTGGGAGAAAAGGCAATAAGCATGGGGAGAACATGGAAACCCCACATAATCACAGCATCCGGTATGGGACTCGAATCCAGGACCTTCCTACTTCGAGGTGGAAGTACTAACCACTATGCCACCATGCTGCTTCTTTGTTGTTAAATATCAGAAATACAACACTATATATTCTCTGTCTCTCTTTCACACCCCATTCACTCTTGTTTATGATAAAAACAGACTTAAAGCTAAGTATGGTACGTGTGGTAAATGTGCTGTTAAAGACAACACCAAAATTGGAATTCGAGAAGTGGGTTTGGGACTGAAAGGTGGCTGGTTGAATTCCCGAACCAGCAGGAAAAATGTGTAGCGGTGGGTATTGAGCTGCACCTTCCCATCCTCCATCTTCATGGCGAAAGTGCCCTTGAGCAAGGCACCTAACCCCCAGCTGCTCTCCAGGCACCCCAATGTGTGTGGCAGCTCACTGCTTCAATAAGCCAATTGCGCATTTCGTGGCGCGCAGGGCACCATGGGATCGTGGCTACCATACAAACCACTAAAATGGCGGAATTCAACTTGCAGGTTAGCAAAAACTACTACTATAGAGGACTTTCAAAGGTGGAAAGTTGACGACCTAAAAGGATTCTGTAAACATAAACATGTGGGTGGACATAAATGAATATTTACTGGAAAAAGATCAGGGATCACTGATGAAAAGACTTCAGAACGACGACAAGGCAGGTAAGATTTCTGACTCATGCCCTAGTTGTTTAAAATTTCCACAGCTTTCATAGTGTCTTAGTGATGTTTGTTATATTAGCGTTAATAAAATTAAATTAACCGGTAACGTTATTATATCTTCGTTTCTACTATACGAGTGTTTTTAGAGGGTTCGGCCGACAAGTACAACAACGTTAGACATAAAAATAGTTTTCACCACTTTTAACCCACATCCCTTAAGACTTCTGTAATTATTTTGTTTATTTTTTAATTTATTATCCGTGACTTAAAATCTGTATTAGGATTATGGTGTACTTATGTCTGTAATCGTCAGTGGCATACTCGGGTCTTAAAAATACTAGCCTTTATCAAGCTTACTTTAGCTTATGAACATTTAAAAAAAAAGTAGCTCACCATTTTTTTCCTGGATTTTTCGTCACTCTGGATCATTTCTGACTGTTGGAAATGAAAACAACGTGAATGGCGCTGGGCACACACAAGTGCCGGTCCCTTTGCTGCACTTGTGCAAATCACAATACTTTCCTTTCCAGCATTCAAAATGATAAAGTCTGTTTCCACAACCTACTACAGCACAATGCACACCTGGCATTGTATTTCCACCGGTGTATTTAAGGCTTAAAGCGAAGTTAGAGTTGAATTCTTCAAGACTAAAGGTAATGGTGCCATAGACAAGCAAGCTACCGCAGCATGAGTTTGGGAGCCGTGAACTCTGACCGACGCGTTTTCGCGCATGCGCACTCCAAATGCGCAATTGGCTTATTGTGTGTGTGCTCACTGTGGATGGGTTAAATGCACAGGTAATAATTTCCCTTGCAGAATTAATACAGTAAATCAAAAAATAAATTAATTTAAAATGTTGCTTGTGTTTCAAAAAGAAAGGAGGACGAGTAATCATAGCCATATCATAATTATTGCATGTAATTAGAAAAGCATTATAATGACTTTTTCACACCCACCCTGATATTTTACTAGTCGACTAACTCGAACCTGCCAAACCCACAGATCAATTCATGGCTTACTAATATGCTGTTAAAGTGTGTCATTTATTGCTTCCTGCATATTCTTCCTTGGTCCCACCTTTCACCTAAACCAGATAGAATATGTTATGTTTCAATGTGTCTGGCATGGAAAATCTCATGTCCAATCATACCTGACATCAAGCAAGAGACTAGTTATACTGTGAACAGGTTGTCAGTCTACTGCAGGACTAAAGGACCTCTAACATTTGCACGATTTTGTGTCAAGACTTGCCACGACTTGAGTCTTGGAAAGTAGTGACCTAGTTTTGAACCGGCATGAACTAGTCCTGATCCCGTCGTGACGTCATGCCATGTCCTGACGAGAATTTTGAAATGTTCAAAATTCTGGTCACGACAAAATGTCGTGACCGGGTCTTGAACTCCGCTTGAACTCATCCTGACGGTCCAGGGGAGTCTTGAACTCGTCTTGAACTCAATGCAGTGACGCAAACGCGATTTCTGTGAGGAATGTCCCTTGACACACACCGCAGCTGCAATCTCCTTTCCGGAAGAGAACAACAGATAGCAGAGAACGCTGAGAGCAATTATCCCCCCCATTCTCCTAATAATTCCCGTTATGATTTTATCCCCGAGACACAACAGGATCCACTCGAAAGCCAGACACACCTGTGAGACCACTCGGCTTCTTTGCTGTTTGCATTTCAATAAATTATATTAGTTCAAAACACCTGTTTTTCTTTTTAGCCGTACAATACAATTAAAGAGACACGAAAACTAAACAAAACATTTATTGGTACCGCATTTTCCATATCATAAGGCGCACTTTAAAGTCTTAAATTTTCTCAAAAATCGATGGTGCACCTTTTGATACGGTGCACTTTATGGGCGCACTGAGTTCCAATCTCTATGAAAATGTTTTTGTCCGGTTTTAGTAAGCGCTCGGCTTCATTGACTGTGGGACCATTTCCCGCCAACATAGTGACGTAATACGCACGCTATGTATGCTGGCAGCGTCAAACCAATTAGAGAACAGCACGTGGAGCTGCACGTGCCTCTGCCACGCCCCCAGTAGATAGGTATACGGACCTCTGAAAATGGCACCAGCGAAGAGACACGCTTACAAGGCACCATTTAAACTGCAAGCAATCTTTCATGCGGCTGTACACGGAATAGAGCAGCCGTGAGAGAATTCAACATAAATGAATCTATGGTTCGGAAGTGGAGAAAGCAGTAGCATGAACTGCGCCAGGTTAAAACACTGTTCCTTTAAAAGGAAGACATTGCTGAAAGTAAAGTTTCCAGCTGGAGTGTTCATTAAGGTGATTGGAAAGGACGAGATGGACGAGGAGAAAGCGAGAGTGGCTGAGAGAGAAAGAGGTGCATGTAAAGAGACTGGATTTTTTTTTTTTTGCTTTAATGACACAATAAAGTGAGTGTTTTTAATATGCAGTGCAAAAAAGCTTTGTGCAATAAAGTTTAACTAAAATAATGTGTAATTTTTTGCTTCCATGAGTGCTTTTAAGTGTTTTAATAATATACAGGTATGTACATAGTATATTTAAATGTTAATCACTGAATAAAGCTCAACCACACTCACTGTTTAGCTTCCGTGAGTGTTTTAAAATGTTAATCACTCAATAAAGCTGAACCACACTCAGTGTTTAGCTTCAGTTACCTTGTTTTTTGTTAGGTGTTGTGCTAAGTGCGTTAACATTAAAGCTAAACCCGTTAGCGCACCCGATTGAGAGAAGAGAAAGCATAATAAATCCATAAGCAAAGTGCCAGCCAATTGATGCAAAACACAACTCCTTTATTGAAAGGCAATTTCAGGACGCGGATTGTAATGCCGACTGACAGTCATTTCACGTAAAAACTGAATGAGCATAAACGCAGTCTTTAGAGCCAGAGAATAGAGTCCTTCTTAAAGGGGCAGCATGCACTTACTCACAGACAGACAGAGCAACAGCATGAAAATAACAAAAACTAACTCAGAGACAAACAGAAATGATGCAGAGAATAAATCAGAACTAAAGCAGAGCATGAACAGAATTAATGCAGAGAAACCGACAAGGACACGTAAACTCATGAGCTATAAATAGCGCTTTCAAAAGAAGCTCAGCTGAAACCAACAGCCTCAACAGCACCCGCGGTGCCACGCCATGACAGGTTTTAGCATGCACCTAATGATGCGGTGCGCCTTATGCGTGGTTCAAATAGAGAAATAGAGTGCTTGACTGACACCTCGCCTTATGATACAGTGCGCCTTATGGTGCGGAAAATACGGTACTTCACCAAACACATAGTTCGGATTTTATCTTCAGTTTTCCTGACATCACCGCGCTGGAAGCTTGTATGCAGTTCTGTGCTGGTACCTGGTACAGTGTAATAATAACATCAGCTGCGGTGTCATCATTGGAATGCAGCCCACACCACTTGAGTGTTTATAATGTTATCGGTGTGTCATGACTAGTGGATGTCGGTATAGTTTTCATAATCATTTCAGACACATTCATAGCAACACACAGGACCTAATTGCAACACTATTGGTTTCACTTCTCACTTTTCTTTCAGAAATTCCAGTTCTACATGAGGCATGAGATCAACTCTGTTTGTTTTTTACACTCCATGAGGCTTTACACACTAAAACGCTGACCCATCTTTGGCTCTAGTTTTGATAACTACATGTTATAGCTGCAACAACGCAAAACCCTAAAGGCTAAAAACAGGGCCCTAGCTATAAAATTATAAATTGATTTTTATACGGCGTGCAGTTTGACACCGCCCACCAGGAATTGCGCAATCTCGTCTTGCAAATGCGCGTGCGCGAACTAGTTGTGACCGCGACTACAGGAGCCTCCCGGTTCGTGGCAAGACTTGCCAAGACTCGAGTCGAGGTAAGTCCTGACACAAAATCGTGCAAGTGTCAGAGGGCCTTAACACAGACCCAAACAAACTATTCACACTCACATTCACACCTATGAGCAATTTATCATAGCTGTTATTTAGCATACATAACTTTAGACTGTGGAAGCAAACCCATGCAATTGCAGGAAACCAATGCAAGCATGGGCAGAGTATGCAAACTCCATACAGAAAAGCCATTATTTGCTAATTGAAGTCCAAACTTTCTTGCTGAGGCAACAGTGTAAACTGTTGTCTTTGTTAATTTCCTTTGCTATGACTTTGAAATCTGTTATTTCTGATAATAAAAACATAAATAGACTATTCATTTATTTTACTAACAAAATTCTAATTACCAAATGTCAGACTATTAATGTATTTTTAATGACCAGTTAATTAGGCTGGAAAAAAACACTAATAAAAATCCAAATAAGCTGACTGGACTCAAGTGCTCTATGATGTCATTGTAACATGGACAAGTACATGTAACAAGCATAATGATTAAGGTATTTGACCAAGAATTCCAGTTCAAAACTGTTCCTTTTACTAAGACAGTACAATGTGTTCATTACCGTATTTTCCAGACTATATGTCGCTCCAGAGTATAAGTCGAATCATCCAAAAATGACATAATAAAGAAAAAGAAATAAATAAATAAAATTATATATAAGTCACACTGGAGTATAGGTTGCATTTTGGGGCAGTGTTGTTTAGATGATTTTGTTAACGCACCTTTTTTTGGATGACGACAACGTGACAATGATGCACTAAAAATGATCTTTGGCGACTAAAACATGACGTGACGAGATGAGGCGTAACGAAAATGTTGGTGTGCGAGACGCTCACAGTGCATCTCTGCCTACTCTGTGCCTAACACAGAGCGGGGAGGAAAAAGGCTCACCTTTACACACAGTTACACATAGTTCCACTGAAACATTAGACTGTTGGCTCAAACATGTTAAAACAGACTCTTCATTTCAATTTAAACTCTACAGTTTATGATATGCTTTATATCTGGCGTGAGGAGTCATTCAGCTTAGCATCAGCATTTAGCCTCTGTTATTTACCTGTCTCAGATGCCAATGGAGAGAAAGTTCACTGTGATGTGGTCTCACTACGCTTTTCAGGAACTAAAATCCTCTGTTTTTAATCCTGTTAATGTTTTTAATGGTCTGTGTTTAATATTCCCACTTAAAATGTTCACAATAAATGTCTTTCCGCATCATTGAAAATCTGAGTCAGCCTTCTCAAGAGCACTAAACGCTTCCTGTGTTGCCAGTGTTAAAAATAATCAACATGTGAACTGTGGTTGCCAGGTTTAAAATAATCAACATGTAAAATGCGGTTGCCAGTGTAAAAAATAACAAAATTATATCATAATGTTTTAATAATTTAACATACAAGTCGCCCCCCTGGGAATACTATGAAAAAAAGTGTGACTTGTAGTCCGGAAAATACGGTATTATTTATCTAATAATCAGAGAGCATTCTCATTGTTAATATTTATTATCTAAAACATCACCAAATACACTTTGACAGCTATGAATATACCTCAAAGGCCCACCGAAGTATAGAGTAACAATGACATAAGAGACATGAAAACACATTCTATGAAAAATTCTATCATCTCCCACTATCATCTCACCTTTTTCACCAGCAACACAATTTGCTACATATGTTTTGTTATACTGATTTAACTTAAGAAATTATGAGCAGCATAGAGAAGTAGCTTTGCATAGGAATTGCAGGATCTAATTGTACTTCAAAGTACCTTGAGTTTGATGGCCTGCTGTGCTAGTACCTTGTGTGTGAGCAGGTGCTGCTTGAGGTGGTGAACTTGCACAAACTCCAGGCCACACTCAGAACAAATGTGGGGACGCATATTCTGGTGCTTCATTAAGTGGTTCTGCAGCTGGCTTCGGTAGGCAAAGCTCTTGTGGCACTCACTGCACTGAAAAGCGGCAGGCCCCTGGTGACTGACCTGGTGCCGCCTGAGGTGGGCATAAGTGGGGAATTCCATTGTGCATTGTGTACATATATGACAATGCCCATTCTCATGCTTGGCCTCATGTGTGCGCAACTCACTTGGGTAGGCAAACCCACGCCCGCAGAATCGACAACTGTATGGCTTGATATCACTATGCTGCAGCATATGGCGCTTGAGGTGGCTTGTCTGGGTGAAGGCCTTCTTGCACACAGTACACTTATGGGGCCTTGTGCCTTGGTGTGTAAGCAGATGTGTCTGTAGGTGGCTTGGTTGCTTGAACAGTTTCCCACAGTGCAAACATTCATGTGGCTTAACTCCACTGTGACCCAGGATGTGTGTCACCAGATTGTACTTTGACGTGTATGACTTCTCACACATCCGGCACTTCCAGCGCTTCAGGCCTTCACCCACATCCACACAGTATGACTCGTCTATCTGCACATTGACGTCTAAACGGTCAATCTGCACACGGCGGGCTGAAGGATTCTCACTATCTGTCCATGTTACCACCTGTACACCATCATCATAGTCTCCTGGTGTCAGATCTGGCTCAGCAGCTTCATAGGTTAAAACACTAGATTCATAGTAGCGTCTCATTGCAGGGCTCACTTCCTCTTCAGGAGTCTTAAGACTGAGTGCTCTTTGCTCATCTGACTCCTCCTCTTTGGTGCCTTCTCCCTCAGGCTGGCTGCCTGCTTCTATTTCCTGTGTGTGGTCAGCATCCTGTGAGGTTGTGTCCGAATCTGGATCACTCTGCTGGTTGTTTGACCCCTTTGCATGTTCAGGGCTGTCTTTATTTGGCTCCTCCTTTAACACCGTTCTCTGGGGGGCAAGGTCCAGCACTTCAGACTCACTGTTATTGCAATGAACATTTGAGTAGTAACAAGGGCTTGAATACTCAGGTTGTTCTCCTTTCACCCAAGTCTGTGCATCTATAAATTTCTTAGTCAGTTCTACTGCCTCATCATTTTCACTTTGGTGCCTCGTGGCCTTTCGCCGAGGTCTTGAATGCCTTTTCTCTACCTCCACCCCCAAAGGTCCATGTAGCCTCCTGTTTTCCCCATTGGGTACATATAGGTAGTCTCCATTTGCACCAATCAACTGATCTGAATACTCATACTCAACTGCCTCTGAAGGTGGAGGGGGGCAGTTACGTGCCTCTCCAGTGTAAAAGCCATTAGGGGCAATCGTTGTGCCAAAGATATCGTTCTGAGATATGAGACCCAGCACAGCAGCTTGAGCCAGGGACAGGACCACCACTGGATCAGTCTGTGTTCCAACATTCACCATATTCCCCATCATTTTCTTGTAACAGTGCACCAAAGGAACTTCCTGCTCCTCCTTTAAGACAACAAATGATATACAGTCAGAAAACATAATAGTAAATGCCATGTATGTAGTCAGTACAGTTAAATTCTAGCATTCAATGCATCAAAATAAATAAAAAAATGAAAGGGGACTAGCCAAGAAGGCATACAGTTCTGATTGGTTTTGCTGCCAGTGGCACTGATGCTTTGCAATTACACAGAATAGTGAAAGGGAGGACTGCTTTAGGGTGGCACATTGGCGTAGTGATTAGCACATCTGCATTCACAGGAAGAAGGTACTGGGTTCGAGTTCCAGCCTTTGTAATGGTGTTTCTGTGTAGAGTTTGCATGTTCTCCCTGTGTTTACATGGGTTCTCTCTGGTACTCTGATTTCCTCCCACAGTTCAAAATGTGTATATTAGGTTAATAGGCTGTTTCAAATTGCCCCTTGGTGTGAATGTGAATGGCTTTGTATATGTTGGCGCTATGATGTTCTGTTTAGGGTATACCCCGCCTTCACCCAGAGTCAGATGAGATAGGCTCCATCCTCCCTTGACCCTAATCGGATTAAGTGGTTCTGCAAGCAAGTGAGCCAGGACTACTTTAGAGTTCCTCAGTGTAACATCAAACCATAATCTAGATCAGGGGTCACCAACCTTTTTGACACTGAGAGCTACTTCTTGTGTACCGATTAACACGAAGGGCTACCAGTTTGATACACACTTCTTAAAGAGAAAATTTGCCCAATTTACCTTTAATTACGTTATTAATAATTAATTATATTAATCTATGTGAAGACACTGATGCTGTTAATGATTTCTCAAAATAATTATTAGCAATGATTTAACAAGGTCGGAAATTGATAAATATCAATATGCTACACTTTATTTCTATGAATCTCTCCAAGTATTTACATTCTCAAGTGATCACTTCTGCAACATTTTAACTAGCCATTAACAAATTTCTAAAAATCATGAATT
>JAQNCB010000004.1:13293239-13305720 GCA_030068295.1 Euristhmus nudiceps | reverse complement strand
CACCCCCTTATACACTCCCCTGGGTCCTAATGCTGTCCTTGTTACACACGCACACACACACGAACTATATACAGTTGAGCCTCGCTCAACCGGACCCCGATCGTATGGATTTCGGGTTCTACGGACAACCCAATTTTATTTTTTATTTATTTTTTTAAGGATAGTTTGCAAGCACAGCACCACTATATATATATATATATATATATATATATATATATATATACACATATACACACAGTTGAACCTCAGTAGACCAGACCCTGATGGACCCCGATGGACCAGACGAAAGTCAGCAATAGTTCTTTTACATGTGTCTCACCACAGGCAGTAAGAAACATGGCCAGCCTTTGATAACCCAGTTAGCTGCACTGAGGGGAAAGCAGTGATAACCGTTGACAGTGGGGCTTGAACCTCCAACCTTGGGAGTGGTACTCCATCATCTTACCACCGGGCCACCACTGCCCGTGCTTCAGAAATGTAGACACATACGATACACATACGATATTCCTGAATTTTAACTGACTTTGTTTTATATAATAATCATGAAGTGTTCTTTTAATAGTTTTTGAGCAATTATAGTCGTCTTGATGACACGTTTCCATCTTAACTATTCATAAAATATTGTAAAGACAGTTTTTGGCAATGATACTTTCACTCTATTTTCTCCAAGTGATGGCTTTGACAGTGTTCTGTGTTATCTCTTTTGTTCTTAATGATTTGATTGTGCAAGCAATGTTTTTTCTTCCAGTTGTGCAAGCAACTTTTTGTCCTGCTTCATTTCACTCTGTTTTTTTCAAGACATTGACCCGAAACAAATTTTTAATTACCTGTCCTATTTGGGATTAGTGAGCTTATACATAGCTTTTGGAGAGAGGCACCTGCTTCCTGGTGCAGTGGAACCTCGAGATACGAAAGCTTCAGTACACGAAAAATTCATTTTGCGAAATGATATGCAAAGGTTTTTTTCGCTTCATTTTACGAAAGATTATTCAGCATACGAAGGAAACGGAACACAATTCCCCATCATGCCCAGTACCATGATCCTGCTCTTCCTCTCCAGTCCAGTGGCAGTAATACACAGCCAAAAAAGAAAATGAAGAAGAATCTGATGTGTTTTAAGTGTAAATTGGTTTAATGTTTCCTGACATTTATTTTCTGCCGTTTTTATTATTTTCTTTACTCTCCTTCTCACCACTTTCTTTTTCGGACATCGCCTCACTTGAAAGGTAAGGTTCCACATTTTCTTATTATTTTTTCCTTTTTTTGCATTATATTCTATTATCTACTTGATTTGCAGGTATTAATGGTTAGGTTAGGTATATTGAATGGTTCAAATGTATTTGGCTCTTATTTCATTCTGGTTTTACCCTAATTATAAAATTTCATGTGGTGCTTTTGTATAGCTTGGAACGAATTAGGTGATTTACATGTAAAACACTAGTCATTATACGAAAAAAGCATGATACGAAAGCCACTCCGGAACAGATTAATTTCGTATCTCGAGGTACCACTGTGTTTCTCTTTCACTTTTTTTTTTTTTACATTTTTTTTTTTTTATTTTGAACTCAAAGTCTTTCTACCTGGTCAGGTTTTCCCCCTGTCATTTAAACCTGTATTTTCTTGCACACATGCATTTCTATTTTTTTCTTTTGTATTCTTTCCCTTTTAATCCTGTTCGACAAAGAGTTTCTGCACATACTTTATTAAGAAAATCCTACAATAACAGCTTATCTTTATTAGGGGTTAATCAGAATCAATTCCTTGGTGACAGTTGTATAATAATTGCTTTTTCAACATGAGTTTAAATTGAGTTTGCAATGTCTTAAATTCTGAGCCAGGTTTCTCATTAAAATAGGTTATGCAACCAGTCTCCTGTATTTGTCTTTTCGGTTTTATTTGGTTTTACTTTATTTCTGTTGGTTGCTATATCAAAATAAAGGTGAAAAGGATTTCCAATATTTTTTATAGGTTTAATATTTTTAACATCACATAAAACTGCAATTTGAATTATGCATGCGTGTGTACTTTTTATTATCGATTACGTATTAATTGTACTAAAAATCAGAGTACATTGGTAAGTCTGTTAATTGCTGAGTTTTATCTGTCGTAGTGGAGCAGGTCAAATGCAATCGTAGGTGCTAAAATAATGGAACTGGACTTGTTGAAAGTTCTTGAAGAGGTGTTGCCTCTCAATCGAAAGGCTTCTTCAGTTCTGTCAGATTATAGATGGTTTTCAATATGCGACACAGCCTGGAAACCAAAGAAAAGATACTGCGCCAGCGGATTGTTGAAGGCTGTGCATGTGAAAGGAGATAACAAACCAAGTAAATGTGCCAGCAATTATCAATTATTAAAAACGAGTGTGCACATGTAGGAGTACTTTCCATAAAAAGGCGAGTTAAATGGTTCAGTAACATATCCAGAGCAGATAACAAATCAAACAAAAATTGGTTCTATGTTTGGAGTAACTATTTTATAACCGGTGAGTGTACTTGTAAAACTTTTTGTTTGTTGTTTTGTCAATATTCCTAAGAATGACACTTTTCATAAATACTACTATCACGAGCAAATAACAGACTAAAGAAAAGTGTGTGTTAAGTTTCAGATGGTTTAGCTTTAATGAGTATGTTAAGTAAAGTCGTAGCTGTTAGCATCTACTTCTTTGTGTCGGTACACAACATGTAGCCATTTTATTCATCAATAAATTAACTGTTTATTTTTAAATAAGCAACTCAATATAAATAATCATATTGAAACAAATCACAGACTGTGGGAAAGTGTGGTGTGAGCTTTTTTTGGCTGGTTTAGCGGCAATGAGTGTAGCTAGGCTAAGCTAAGTGAAGTTGTAGCTGTTATCATCTGCTTTTTTTGTGCTGGTACATGAAGTGTAGCTGTTTAATTTAGCAATAAATAAGCCATTTACTCTTAAATAAGCCAATTTATATAAATAATTATATTGCAAGCAAATCACAGACTGTAGGAAAAGTGTGTTCTGTTAGCTTGTTAACATTTGATTTACCTGCAAACAATGACATCCACAGTTCAAAACTACTGCACTCATATATGGCTTACTGTACTCATATATAAATCACTGTACTGTACTGGTAGATCGATTGCTCTAATGTAGCCAAATTTCCACCTTTTGTTGATATTTAACAGTGTTTGAACACTGACCATTTAATGTTTATCTCAACACTCAAGTGGACTGGTGCTGGGCCACGCACAGATCAGGTCTGCACAGGAACATCGCCATCTGCATATTTGTGTTAAAGTTAAATGGAAAACTTTCCTGACCCATGAGAACACTTTCATTGTGGCAAGATTTTGCTGATATTTCTTGCACCCATTCACTGACAAAATAATTATACGACTCCCGAAACTGGTAGGCTTTCATCTGCTCTAGTCAAATGATGTTCACAGTTAGTTCATAATATCTGCATACACTCGGCAAAAGCTCAATTTTGTCCAATAACCCTATCTTCTGAAGGCTGTAAGGGACAATTACATCACATAAAGCTATGTTTCACGGCGCACCGCCGGGAAAGACTGAAAGTACTGCATGAGAGCCATAGCACCTTTGGCATGGAAAACTCCTTGTGGCCTCCAGTATGGGACAGTTCCTTTGTAACAAGGGGCAATGCCTGGTCACACGACCATATTGGAAACCACCTATTGGGAAATTCTAGGATTTATTCTCTAGTGAATTAAAACCAACCCTGGAGAGTTGGTGCGCTCACCTGGGGCATACCAGGGACTGGGGTTGCAAATTAGCCATTTGGCTATAAACCTCTTATGTATCCACATGTACAAGTTTTGTCATGGCTGTGCCATGTCATGTTTGTAATAATGTGCACTGCATTGTCCCTGCCAAATAAACTACTAATAATAAAAAAAATTGAGTCATTCTGTAGGTGATGAGCCTAGGGGCTAAGTGTAAGCAATCTGGAGAGCTGTTGGAGTAATCTATGGGTCATTGGTTCTCTTTGTCATCCCGCAAGTCCTTGAGGTCAGCTGCGTTCTGGTGGGTCTGAATTCCATTATCTGGCATGTGTGTCAAGGATTGTATTGTAGGTGGCTGATAGGTGGTGTCTCAGACAACCTTCTCTGTTCAGTGATGGCCGTTCCAACTGGATGAACTTTCACTCCTCTTTCAAACAGCCAATCCACTTTGGCTAAAATATGCACAACACAGTTCTGAAATAAATGTCCTTTGTTATTCAGATGGAGGTAGACGGCAGAGTCCTGGCCTAAAGAATGGGTTGGACTATGTTGAGCCATTAGATTAGATTAAATTCAACTTTATTGTCATTACACATGTATAAATACAGAGCAACAAAATGCAGTTTAGCATCCAATCAGAAGTGCAGAGAGCAGCGAGTGCAATATATACAGTACGTGCAGTATGTGCAGCTAGAATCAGTTATGTACCTATAAGCGCAGTGTAAAAGGTGGGAACAGTCATGTACAGATTATGTATAAATAAGTTATGTACCGGTATTATGTGTAGATAAGTTCTGTAAGCAGTTATGTCCAGATATCGGCAGTGTGCACGGTGGGAATAATTTAGCAATTATTTACATTACAGGAGCAATATATAGATGCTATACATTGCCATACAGCTGACCTATACAAGTATACAGTATTTATATATTTAATATGCAAATATACAGATGTAATATGGACAAATATACAGATGTGAAAAAAATGTGCCTGTAAAGCAGTTGTTTTTTTCCCTCAATATACAGGTCCATATTTTCTTCACTGCATTGAATTGCATACATTATGTTGTCTTGTTTATGAGTATTCTATCCTCACCAGTGCAAATTATTTGAACTATGAGTTGGAAGAGCAACAGGTTTTACCCCAAAGCCATGAATGCTCCACCCCTCCACCCCACCCCCTCACAATCACACAAACACAGACACGCAACCCTCCCCCACTGACAAATACTCACTCACTCAAACACACTCTCGCACATAGACATCAGCTCTTTGTACTAAGGACATTAAACAAACTCTACGACTGTATTGCACTGCCGCACTCTACCTCGTTACATATACATTCTAGTTTATCCACCTTGCTGCCAGTATTTATTCATTTATTTATTCGATTTCACAGTGCCACAATGTATATATTTTACATTTCTAGTGCCCAATTCTTATTCATCGGTACAGGGTTTACGTTTCTACTTTTATATTTTTAGTTAAAGTTTAGTGTACAGAATTACTTGTGTTCATATTCTGCTCTTGACAGCGGTAATTGACGCTTGTTGTCTCGTTTGCACCTTTTTAACTTGTTTGTACCTTTTAATGCTGAGAGCCTCATACAATATTTAATTATGTGTAAGCATAATGGCAATAAAGAATCTTGGTGTATCCATGTTTCTGCCTCTCGACAGATTCACTGTACTGAAAATATTTGGTGGTCAGACAGTTTCAGCAAAGTGCAAACTGGTCCATGGTGAGGTTTGTTCTATCTGTTCTGATACTGTCTTCGAAGTAGCTTCCTAAAAGATTTGACTGCTTCTGTGGTGGGGAGGCAAGTGAGGAGAGAGTTTACATTGTAAGAAACCATGGTTGCATTGGAATAGAGTTGAAGGTCTTTACATTTAGTGGCAAAATATTGGGCGTTGATGTGTTGTGGCGTGTTTCCGACAAGGGCAGCTAGGATGGTGGCTTGGTGTTTGGCAGTGTTGTAGGTCCTTTTCTGGTTGTTGGAGGCAGCTAACCACTTTCTTTTGTAACTGAAAGAGGAATGAAATAAGCCATCTTTGTCAACTTGAACAGAGGAGGTCTGAGACAACACCTATCAGTCATCTACAATGCAGTCCTTGACACCCTTCCCTGACAATGGAATTCGGACACCTAAACTCAGTTGAACTCAGGGTTTGACAAGGAATAACAATAAAACAAACAATGACCCGAAGATGACCCAGAAGCTCGAAAGGCCGCTTACACTGTTCACACCTGGTCTTCAGGGTCACACACCTACAGGATGATGCAGTACCCCATGTGATCTCAATGTCCTGAGGGTTGGTTTTGATTTTGATCGACTGGAAGATTAATACTGGAACTTCCCAATAGTCTGGCAGAACTGAAGAAGCCTTTTGGATGAGAGATAACATGTCTTCAATAACTTCAAACAAGTCCAGTTGCCTTCTTTTAGCATCTACCTATTATATTTGACCTGGATGACAGAGCACTTTAACAGCCAAATACAATGAATGGATTGATGGAAGTTAAACTACAAACTATTTATAATGAAAGGCATGAGGTGATAAATAGACTCACTTCTTGACCATCATCTTCTGTGTCTCCTTCTTCTGGCGTGGAGGAAGGAGAATCAAAGCCTTAAAGTGAAGTTTTTGAGAAACAACTGAATTAAGATTTTATTTTGCAAAAATATTGCGGATATTTTCATTAAAATGCAGTGCTTACAAAGATTACAGTATATTTCACATATTAAACAAACATAAACTTAATCATAAGAGTCCACAATTCAAAAGCAGCTCATAGCAAAACCAAAATACATTTTTGTAATTTCATCAGTATTCATTCATTTTTTGTAATTTCATTCCGCCTCCATGTTTTTAGCATACCTTTGTCCAACTTGTTAAGGATGATTTGAAGGCCCTTCTCAAAAGAAATTGCATCAGCTGGACTCTGAAAGGTCAGACCAAACTTCCTCTCTTCCACACGCCAGTGATGGAAGATGGGGTTCACCTTGTTGTAGATCAGACCTTTTCGAATGGCACATTCGAGCACAGGCTACATAAAAAGAGAAGAGTCAGTGTGGGTCTGTGAGTAAGTTGACACACTGATGTCATATATATTCGCTAAATCACTGACCAAAAGAGCTCATAAATCAGAGCTTTGTGAAAAAAAAACGGTGAGTCAGTTGAAGACAGGCATGAACACACGCACACACTCACTGCTCGATCACGCAGCCGCTCTCCACGTATGACATACTCCTTTTGCCCTTGGCTTTCAGAACTCCTCCCTTTACAGATGACAACGTGGCTTAGGCCTCCACCTCCAAGGGGCACCCAGCCGCCACTAGAATCATCACGTGTCATCACCACTGCTCGGACACGCACGCTGTAAGAGAGTTGTGATGTATGAGGACACAACCAAGTAGAGAATCAGAAACCCTCACATACAAAAACACTTATATAAATGCATAAATATCCCCTACATAAATGCACATGACACATATCCGACATAATCCAACCTCCTTAACTAACACACACACACACACACACACACACACACACACACTCACACACACACACACACTCACACACACACACACACACACAGGTGCAAGTCCAAACATCAAAATTACAAACAGGTTTGTTGAAGGACCAGTAAAACAGGAAAGGCACGCGTAGTCTTTACAATTTGGAATAAAACGTCTATGACTAGTGAGGAAATTATGAATATTTTGTTCACTACATATTTCTTCACAACGAAAGAAGAGCCATTATGAATGCAAATATGTAAAATCAATTATGATTGATCTAATCCTGGTTGTAAAATTTGAAGTGTTTTCCATTAATATCCATTCTACCATCAGCTTTATTCTGTAAGCTTCACCAGAGAGATACGATTATATCAATGGCAGGAAACCAGCTCGAGTTTTAGTGAATGATCAAGTGAGAAAGGAGAACGTACCTGGCTTACAACCCAGGAAACTCAGCATATTTCCAGAGATTGTTGTTTTAATATTGTTTGATGCTTAGTGTAAACCAATATGGTGCGCAAGTGATGAATACGTGAAAGCGCTGTGTACAAGGCGGGATACAATATATTAACGGCAACAATGAAACTACGCTTAACAAAAACAACAGCAGAAAATCTCGATACAGACTGAGATGTGTCAGCCTGAGTGGCTTAGAGAGGACAAGAGAAATCCACGGAGTATTTCTTTCAGAGATATATCAATGAACGCGCCCATGATCCATACGAGGCCCATGTTATGATATCATAGCCAATTGTTACCGCGATATTTTTCATCATTATGCCCAGTTCAAAACATTATATAATAAACGCAAATAATCACACACATTTTTGATCCAGAGAATCTCGGATGGTCCGTGCTGCTAAATTATTTGAAGACATTACGTTCTTTCTGTCCCTCCTCCAGTTCAGAAGCGCACTGACATAAGCACATTTATGAATGAATTAGGATAAAAGTAGCGAATTAAAAGCTGATTCGCTAAGAAATATATAAAATGCAATTGGTAAGAAAAAGAAGGCTGAATGGGTGCAATAAAGCATGGAGGAAGCAAACGCTGGGTTGGGGGAGGGGGCATGAGGAAAAGAAGAAGAGGAGGAGGAGGAGGAGGAGGTCGAGGATGAAGGGGAGAGAGAAAATCGCATTTCATTCATAAAGTTTGGCCTTAAAAACTAAAACCGTAATGAAACTCGAGGCTCGATTATAAAACATGTATAAGGAGGATACCGCTCTCCCTTTATATCCGACGACATCACTCAATCCTATCTGTAACGCCATTATTTGTTTCGTTTATTTGTTTGTTTGTTTAAGACCATATGTATTTCCCGGTACATCTACACATTCCGTGACATATTTTATTGATATAAAAATATCTGCGTATATTAGCGTATTGGGGTGTATTACTTTCAGAGATGTGTGCAGAAATGAACGTACATTGGTAACAGCCAAAGCGACATATTTCAAATCTATGTAGCTACATCTGCTCACGGTGCATTCCGGGGTTATATGACCGTCTTCAAGGTGGTAAAACGGTAAAAGAAAAATAATAAGTTGTACAGTTCGTGGGTGTAGTCTTCTGTAATGTTTTGTCAAATAAAATGTAAGGACTTACTCGCCCTCCATGGCTCGGTGTTGATTGCCGCTTGGAGCTGGCTGACCCGGTCTCCTGTCTTTTTAATTTCCCTTCTCGCCAGAACACACACGCACGCTTACTCTCGCTCTCTCCTGCTCTTTCACGCTCTCCCGTACAAACATCCGCACGCACGCACCCCGCAAATATACGGAAATGCACCGTCTATCTTAAACGCGCCGACTGGTTTCATCTTTTTATCTTTTTTGTGTCCACCTGTATATTTTATTTGCTGTATTAGAATTGGACTCGAAGCTGCAGCAGCCATTTTCCGCTGATTATAGCTCGCTCGCTCTCTCTCTCTCTCTCTCTCTCTCTCTCTCTCTCTCTCTTTCCTCTCTCTCTCCTCTCCTTCCTCTCTCTCTCTCCTTAAGCGCTAACTGTCGTGTTTCCTCTGACAATCGCAGTACCAGAACAACAGACACCACACAACAGTCTCAGTGGACGACTTAAAATGCAAATGGCAGATATACAAAACAGTTCTTCGCGATACATTTCTTCCTTTGGATACACCGTTACTCGGTTGCGGTCACCAAATTCCACGCCTCAAATAACGTCAGGTCGCTTGCCACAAAAATGCAATGTAATTGACGTATGACAACGGCTTAAGTAGAACTATTTAGATTGCTTACATTGCACTGCGCTTCCCCAGATTAGACTTTAATTATTAATAATTATTAGACTTTAGATTATTAATTTGTGAGCATATAAAACGACTAATTAAATAACCGTATACAGAATTCTCTTGGCGGCCTAAAACACAAACCTACATTTGTGATACTTTCAGTACCTTGGAAAGCTCCTTTGCGGCTCCCATTGTACGACGCAGAGTCAGTGAAGCCACGACACAACACTGACTTGTTTCCATTCGGTTGTCCCTCCATTCATGTACATCTCCCATTCATTTTTTTCTTTAATGAAAGCGAATGCCCATTGATAAACAATCACTACATATTACAGAGGTTTTTTTAAACGCAAATCGATAGTTAAATAGAGATTGTAATAATCGACTGCAATAAATGAGGAGTACAGCATTCTTTCTTGAACGTTCTTATGATGAAATAAATATTCCATCATAATAATGGCACGTTCACTGAAGCAAGTCTGCATCTACCTGAGTGTTTTAACATTTTACGAGCAATGCATGACCAATCTACAACGAATTTTCTTGGTTACTCAACTGTGGGTGTCTAGCTTTGGAAAGTGAACAGGAAGCTGAGAGACTGAATTGACTACCAAACTTCCACGATCATTTGAGTAAAATAGACCAGAATGGGATGAAGATATCTGGATTTGGGTTTCTGTAAAATGGGTGCTAAATCTGTGCATGAGGGTTTCTGCAAGGTGGGTGTTAAATTATACAGATAAATAGGGTAACTATGTTAGCCAAGATTACCAATGGCAGAATATAGGTTTAGACTAGTTACTTTAATTGTCAATTTTGTATTATAATAAATATTGTAATATTTATTTGTTTAATCTGACCATGCTTTTCAAAACAGACATAAACATCAGTGTACGCCTATAAACCTCATAACAATGGAATTTAAATAAAAATGTCAATAAAATGAAATACACAATATTACTGATAATATCCGAATAAAACAAGAATAACTGTTACTAATGCACAATCCCACTTGTCAAGAGACCAAAGTTAAGGCTTTAAATAAAATCAGCATAATCACACATAAAATTAAGATATGAAAGACTTTCCTCTAATTGTCCATTTTTTTAGGACAGATAAGTCATGTAACTATAAAGTCAATGCAGAAAATAATGCACATACAGAAGACCGTAAATTATCCTTCATTTTAAAAGATATTGGGAAAGAGTTTCATACGACACCAAATATTATGCAAAAAAGTTCTGTAATTAGAGTTCCATATATATTTAAACAACTTCATATAATCTTAACCAACATCTTGATTAAGGTTCTAATTATATTCATACATTTATAAAAATCACTGCAAAGCCCCACGGAATTTTATGCACCACAGTGTATAGGGTGTATATAGAATAGTGCCAAAAAAAAAATAAAAAATCACATAGTGGGAACTTTCTACTTATGATTCTGTGTACAGATTCTGATATCTGACGCAAACATTAAATGAAGCTCTTCACCTGTAATTGCATGATTTTTTCATCCTCATTCATTTTACAAACCGCTTATTCCTAATTAGGCTCGCGGAGAGGCTGGCGCCCATCTCAGCCGACTCTGGGCGAGGGCAGAGTACACCCTGAACAGCTCACCGGGCAGAAACACGCTGACGGCTATGTAGTCTACTCTTGACGAACATCAGCAACGGTTCTTTTACATGCCTCTCACCATAGACAGTGAGAGACATGGCTGGCATTTGATAACCCAGTTAGCGGCTCTGGGGGGGCAGCTGTGACAACTGTTGACAGTGGGGCTTGAACCCTCAACCCTGGGATCAGCAATCCAGCACCTTACCACCAGGCCACCGCTGCCCCTTGCATGATTTTATGAACTGAAATATTGGCATATGATTAGCTAAAAGGGGAACATCAATATATTCATTCACTCATTTATTCATTAATTAATTCATTCAATTAGTCATTTATCCATTCATTTATTCTCCAAATTGGCCAGTCCATCGTAGGGCCAACACACGGAACCATTTACACCATGGTAATGTAGCTTACGGCAAGCTCTGGTCACTGAACTGCTGGGTGCTGGATGTCCTGGGCTGGAAGTGGTGGACAAAAAAACAATGAGGAATTTATAGATACAGTAACTGGAGTACTTTTGAGGATACACCCGGCCTGATAGGGCGGGATGTTATCCATCCCACTCAGGAGGGTGCTGCTCTCATTTCTTGCAGCATAGCATATAGTGCGAAGATAGTTCCAGCTAATCAATGACTATCCATGGCCAAGGTCAGAGAGCAGACTAACAGGTTAATGTGATAATTTGCTAGCTGCACAGAGTTGTCATTGTCACTCGAGGTCAAGTTCAATGTTATCGAGACTGTGTCTGTTTCCTGAATTAACCAAAAATCTTAAAACGCCCTTTTCTGTTCTTGTCTCTTGTCTTGTCTGTTCATGTAATCTTATTACCATAAAATTAGATGATACTGAATCTACAGCCAGCACCTTAGTTGTAAAAATAGGATTGTTTTAAGTTTCATCGTCATATACAGGTAACAATGGAACACCATTACCAGCAATAAAATTCTTGGATTTAGAGTGCCATCAAGATAGCATGGAAAATGCCATTTAGATAAAACAAAGTAAAAAAATAAAAACTATAAAAATGAAAGAAATTATATATATATATACACATATATACACTCATCGGCCACTTTATTAGGTACACCGTGCTAGTACCGGGTTGGACCCCGTTTTGCCTCCAGAAGTGCCTTAATCCTTCGTGGCATAGATTCAACAAGGTACAGGAGACAGTCCTCAGAGAGTTTGGACCATATTGACATGATAGCATCATGCAGTTGATTCGTCGGCTGCACATCCATGATGCGAATCTCCCGTTCCACCACATCCCAAAGGTGCTCTATTGGATTGAGATCTGGTGACTGTGGAGGTCATTTGAGTACAGTGAACTCATTGTCATGTTCAAGAAACCAGTCTGAGATGATT
>JAQNCB010000004.1:13238450-13248860 GCA_030068295.1 Euristhmus nudiceps | reverse complement strand
GACTGTTGGCTCAAACATGTTAAAACAGACTCTTCATTTCAATCTACAGTATATTATATGCTTTATATCTTGCATGAGGATTCATTTAGCTTTGACCCGCAGCCTCTGTTGTTTACCTGTCTCAGATGCCGATGGAGAGCAAAAGTCGCTCAGATGTGCTCTCACCATTTTTCAGCCACTGCCATCCTCTGTTTTTAATACTGTCTATGTTTTTCATCCTCTGTGTTTAATATTCCCATTTAAAATGTACACAATACATGCGCTGTCTTTCCGGATCATTGGAAATCTGGCTCAGCCATCTCAACAAGCAGTAAATGCTTCCTGTGTTGCCAGTGTGAAAAATAATCAACCAGTGAAATGCGGTTGCCATTGTGAAAAATAATCAACATGTGAAATGCAATTGCCAGTTTAAAAAATAATAAAATTATATAAAACTGTGTTAATAATTTCACATACAAGTCGCTCTGGAGTATAAGTCACACCTTATAGACTTATAGTCCGGAAAATACGGTATTTGCTTGAGTTTTTGGTAGACTCTACTGAAACATATTGCTTTACTTTTGTTTTAGAACAGAAGCTGTTAGCAAAACAGAGCTGTAGTATTAGCCTAGCTGTGCCAGGTGAACTGTACCTTTATGGACAGTTAGCTTATCCCTGATGCAGGAAATAGTTCGGCTCTTGGGATTGTGTGGATTTATTAATGGGGACCAACGGATGAAGAGTTCCCCCCACATGCTTTAGGGTCATGATTAAAATGTTTAAATATAAATTATGAAAAGCCTGTTTTTGTTAGATGAGTTGTGTTTTCCATGAACACTTTTACAGAGCACAGTAAATGGGTAGATGTTATGCAAACCTCCCTTCGTGTGGATTTTGTTGCTTTAATAGGTGATGAGCTGAAGCTGTATTTGTAGAGTTGTTTGATCCTTTCACTAAAAATAAGATTATTGTGGGATATATTTCTAGGCCTCCTAATTCAAATATAAACTGTTTTACTGACTGTTTTTATACCACTCTAAACAAAATCACAAATGAGAA
This sequence comes from Euristhmus nudiceps, assembly GCA_030068295.1. NCBI lineage: Eukaryota > Metazoa > Chordata > Actinopteri > Siluriformes > Plotosidae > Euristhmus > Euristhmus nudiceps. Next base: position 13,247,822 of record JAQNCB010000004.1, on the reverse strand, counting down.
CAAAACGTACTACATCATGGGTGATTTCAACATCAATCTACTTAACAATCAATCACTGCAATTTATGGACCACCTCAATGTGACATCTTTTTACCCTCTTATAACAAGGGCAACTAGAATCACAGACAAAAAGGAAACACTAATTGATAATATATTTAAAAATTCTTCTTGAGTTTTTGGTATTTCTAGCATTTTATATTGTGATTTATCTGGTCATCTTCCAGTGTTTTATCTTGCTCCACAAACTGTTAAAAAGAATACTATTGATGAGGTATGTCTCCAAAACTTCAGTAATGGTAAGATTATCATTTTTTTTTGATAAATTATCCTTAGTTATGTCGGCTACTGTTGAAGATGAGCACGAATGTCAACTTGCATGTGATATCTTTCATGCTATATTTTTCAAAATCTTTGATGAGTGTTTCTCCTTTCAAAGGAAAAGAGAATCCTCTAACCTGGGCAAATCATGATTAATTGCTGGATTTAAATGCTCAATTGCAAAAAAAAGCATAAACTATATAGACTATCTTACTAATCCCACTCCACTATTTTTAAATAGATATACAACATATAGAAACGAATTAAATCACTTACTGAGGTCAGGTAAACATAAGTTTTATGAAGTTAAATTTATTAAATCTCAGAAAGATATTAAAAATACATGGATTTATTTTTGGACATGGACATTATTAATAAAACAACAAAAATGTCAATTTTCAAAGGGAATTCAAAGGAGTGAGTAAATCAATTTCTGATTCTGGGGAAATAGCAAATCAATTTAATAATTTCTTTGTGAACATTGGTCCTTTACTAGCAGATAAAATATCACAAGTCCCACTCTGCATCTCTGGGATCAAGAGTCCTTCCTCTGATTTTGTTTTTCATCCTATCTCTGAGACGGAGCTCTTTTCTATTGTTAATAACTTTAAATCAGCGGCACCAGGTTATGATGAATTGAAATTATCAATACTTCCTTGGAAACAGGTGTATTTCCTGATCAATTCAAACGGGCTAAAGTCATCCCTTTTTTTAAAGCTGACGACCCCACTTTATTTTCCAGTTATAGACCAATATCTATATTACCCTGTTTTTTCAAAATTTTGGAAAGAATTGTTTATAATTGTTTGTTTAAATATTTTAATGATAATAATGTCCTTTATCCCCATCAATATGGATTCAGACAGAAACATTCCACATCATTGGCTCTCACTCAACTTTTGGATAGCATCACTAAAGCTTGAGGCAATAAGGAAATTACTAATTGGAGTATTTGTTGATTTATCAAAGACATTTGATACAGTTGACCATGTTATATCATTACAGAATCTTTCACTTTATGGCTTATGTGGAACTGAATTGTTAGGCTTTGAACGCTATCTGTCAAGCAGGAAGCAATGTGTGTCATGGAATAACTCACGATCAGATTATAGGACAATTTCTGGTGGTGTGCCCCAAGTATCAATTATTGGTTCATTATTATTTCTTATTTATATCAATGATTTGTATTTGACTTCATTAAACTACATTTTTTATTTTGTTTGCTGATGATTCCAATATCTTTTATCTGGCGAAGATGAGAATAACTTAATATTACAAATGAATTCATAATTGTTGACAATTGACAATTGGTTTAAAGCCAATAAGCTATCGCTCAACTTCAAAAAAAGTTCATACATGATATTTATGCCTAGAACTCATTAAATAATAAACACTTATCCAAATGTTCATATTGCAAATAATGTTCCTGAAAGGACAGCAGTCACTAAATTTCTTGGCATACTGATCGATAAAAATCTTTGTTGAAAAAATATTTTTTTCACTCTCTCACTTTGTCCTCTGTTCTGCCTTTGTCCTCTTCGTCTTCTTCAGCACCAGAGCCATGCTGCACACCACCATTCTATGCTGTCTGGCTACACTCTCACCCGCCACTACTTTGCAATCACTGATCTCCTTCAGATTATATCTTCTACCATGATGTATTCCACTTTTGTGTACCGACCTCCACTTTTATAAGTTACCCTATGTTCCTGTCTCTTCTGGAAGAACAACAAAGTCTACCACCATCTGTCCTTCTGCATTCCTATCCTGGATACCAAATCTGCCCATTACTTCTTCATCACTTCTGTTGCCTGCATCAGGGTGTCCATTAAAGTCAGTACCAATTACCAACCTCTCACTTCTGGGGATACTCTGTATCACTTTATCCAGCTCAGTCCAGAATTTATCCTGTGCTAATTCACATCCTGCCTGTGGGGCATAACCACTAACAACATTGAAGATCACACCTTCAATTTCTAACCTCATACTCATCACTCTATCTAACATTCTTTTCAACTCCAGAACATTTTTAACAAACTCCTCCTTCAAGATAACTTCTACTCCATTTCTCTTCCCATCTACATACACCTTAGCTTAAGTGCTCGTATACTGTACCGAATTGCACTTCAGGATGATCCTGTGACATTCCCCTTGCCTTTGGAAAATGTTAATATCTCACTACACTGGCATGTCTCATGGTGTTGAATATATTAGGCAGCATGTAAACAGTCGATTTTTAAGTTGATGTGTTTGAAGGAGGACAAATGGGCAAATACAAGGTTTTGAGTGACTTTCACATTGGACAATTTTTTTTTTAACCAGGCAACTGGATGAGACCTACCAGATCAATAGCAATACCTACCAGAAGTTGATATGTGAAAGGGAAAACGGTGAACCAGAAACCGATTTAAGGGCAACTGATGCACATACGGAGTGAAGGTTGGCCCATCTGCTGTGATCTCACAGAAGAGCACAAATTGGTGAGAAAGTTAATGCTGGCCATGATGTATAAGACACACAGTGCTTTCCAAATTTCTATCTATAAAGCTGCATTGCTGCAGATCAGTCATAGTGCACATCCTTGATCCCTGTCCACCATAATAAGTACCTACAATGGATATGTGAGCATCAAAGCAATGGGGTGCATGTGCATCATGGTGTAGCCCGCCTTCACCCATTGTCAGCTGAATTAGACTCCGGCCTCCCCATAACCCAAGAAGTAGTATGCAGTCTGTCAAATGAGTGAATGGGAAAGCGTTCTTTCACAACAGTGTCCTCTTTCATCATGATCATGTACCCTTTCATACTTCAAAAACTCTTCACTATAAGGGTTAGCTGTTTAAAGAAAATTGCAGTCCATTTTCCTAATTGTAGAATGTGCTGAACATGAAGTCCATACCATTACAACAGTTTTGTTGGCACATCTCCTCCTGAAATCACCACCTTATCATGGTGGAGGGGATTCCGTGCCCAAATGATCCAAGAAACCATGTTGTGAGGGGCATTATGCCCCTGGTAGGTTCACCCTAAGCTAACAGATCCGAGGTGAAGGTCCAGATTAAGCATGGTTCAGAAGACCGCTACGAATAAAAAACAAAAGGACACAGTTTCCCTTGCCCGGATGGGGGTCACTGATGTTGGGGAAAATTCTTATTTTATGAATTATGATGATTTTATACTTTTGCATTTATATTTTGCTTAAAATTTTAGCAATATATGTTTAATCGCAGCAGCAAGTTAGAGGAGCTATTTAGTTACAAATGCAGGAATAATGATCATCTATACTCCAATGGCATTTAGTATTGAGGCAATGCTAGAATAGTGCTATGAAATAACTACACCAAGACTCATGTTAAGAAAGGATAAATTTACTTTGACTCCATCTCAGCAGGACTAGTTGGCAAATAGCTCAGGGACGAATCAGACCAATCCATGGGCTCATCAATAATGAGAGGCTGTGGAGAGGATGCTGGAGAGGAGTAGTCAGGGGGGGGCCAAAGGGATATAAGGTGACTCTGGGGGAGAAGATGAAGCAGTGGAGTAGCCATCAGAAGTGAGAACGTCAGTCTGGCTAGACTGGCCACATATCTCTGGTTGAGACTGAGTGGGCTGCTCGTGAGTGACAGGAGATGCAGGTGGAAATTGGGTGACTGCTAGAAACCACAGGAAATCAAAGAATGAACAAACGAGATCAGGTTGGACATCAGACCAGACTAGACTAGACTGGATTAGACTAGACTAGATTGGATGAATGCTGTTAGCTGATTTCTTTTACTTGCATACCTGTTTGTTGGTGTGGAGAAAAAATAAAGGACATCTGCTTCTTCTCATCTGATTGCATGAAGTGTTTTATTTCTACTAAAAGTTTACAGTATTATGACAGCTAAGTGAGCAAGAACAAAGAGCATCAGGAGGATCTGAACCTTTCCACCGAGATATGTCCTTCTTGGGCAGGAGGGCCTGAGTAATCTCCGACAGTGGGGTCACCCCACAGAGCCAGGCCTTGGGGAGGGGCTTGAAAGTGAGAGCCTGGTGGTCAGGCTTCTGCAGCTGGGCCCAGTCTGAAAAGGAGACATGGGTCCACCCTCCCATGGAACCACCACCTGTGGGAAGGACTCTTGGGGTCAGGTATGCTATGAGTTGGGTGGCAGCTGAAGGCAAGTGTTCAGTTGGACTGATCCTCGGCTACTGACTTTGACTCTTGTGATATGGAATGCCACCTCTCTGGCAGGGAAGGGGCCTAAACTGGTGGGTGAGGTTGAGAGATACCAACTATATATATATATATATATATATAGTCAGACTCACATGTTGGGGTTCTCACGGGTTGACAAAAGGGCTGGAGGATGGGTCCTGACTGTTGTTTTGTATGCAACAAATGACGGTTCAGAGTACCCACCCTTTTTGGGGTCTTGCGGGCATGTGTTGGAGAACACTAACTCTAGGGACTCCTTCATTGTCCTGGGAGATTTCACTGCCCATGTGAGCAATGACAGTGCGATCTGGAAGGGTGTGATTGGTAGGTATGAACTGTCGAATCTGAAACTGAATGGGGTTTCATTGTTGGACCTCTGTGCCTGTCATGGTTTGTTCATCATGAACACCATGTTCAAACATAAGGGTTTCCATAAGTGCACTTGGCACCAGGACACCCCAGGTCGCAGTTTGATGATCAACTTTATAGTTGTGTCAACAGACTTGCAGCTACAGGTTCTGGACACTCAGGCAAAGAGAGAAGCTGAGCTGTGAAATGACTACCACCTGGTGGTGAGCTGGTTCCAATGTTGAGAGAGGCTGCCCTCCAGACCTGGCAGACCCAAGTATCTATTTAGGGTTTTCTGGAAACATTTGGCAGAGTCTACTGTTAAAGTAGCCTTTAAATCCCACCTCCAGCAGAGCTACAACCACATCCCGAAGGAGGCAGGGGACATGGAATCCGAATTGGCATGCATTATTGATAGTTGTGGCCAGAAGGTCATCTGTGCCTGTTGTCGCAGTAACCCCCGTACCAGGTGGTGGACACCTGCAGTGAGGGGGCCATCTAGCTGAAAAAGGAGGCCTATCAGGTCTTATTGGCCTGAGGGACATGGGACTCTTGAGGCAGCTATCAGCAGGCCAAAAGTGCTGCAGCCCAAACTGTTGCCATTGCAAAATCTTGCGTGTGGGAGTGGTTCGGTGAGTGTCTGGAAAGTGACTCTCAGTTGACCTTGAAAAGCTTCTGGACCCAAATCCGATGCTTCAGGAGGGGAAGCAGTTCTCCATAAATATTGTTTACAGTGTAAGTGAGGAGCTGCTCACCTCAACTGGTGATGTTGTCAGGAGGTGGAAGGAATACTTCAAGGACCTCCTCAATCCCACCAACATGCCCTTCATGGAGGGAGAAGACCCTGGGGGTTTGGGTGGTGGTCCGACCATCGCTGGGGAAGAGGTTGCTGAGGTAGTCAAAAAGCTCCTCAGTAGTCAGGCTCCGGGAGTGAATGAGATCCACCCTGAATATCTCAGGGCTCTGGATGTTGTAGGACTTTCTTGGTTGACATGTCTCTGCAACATTGCAAGGTCATTGGGGGCCGTACCTCTGGATTGTCGAACCAGGGATTTTTGTCCCCATTTTAAATAGTGGACCAGAGGTTGTGTTCCAATTATCGTGTATATTAAACTCCTCAGCCTACCCAAGAAAGGCTATGCTGGACAACTGGAGAAATGGATCTGACCAATGGTTGAAACTCAGATTCAGGAGGAACAATGTGGTTTTCACCCTGGCACTCTTGTCCAGCAATACAATACACTCTACAGTATCCAGGAGGGGCATGGGAGTTTGCTCAATTAGTCCACATGTGCTTTGCGGATTTAGAGAAAGCTTTTGACCGTGCCCCTCGGGCTATCTTGTGGAGTGTCTCTGTAATACTGAAGCCAAAGCTTGGTCCGTATTGGAAACAACAGGTCAAATTTGTTTCTGGTGAGGGTGAGAACCTATCAATGCTGTCCTTTGTAACTGATTCTGTTCATAATTTTATGGACATAATTTCTAAGTGCATCCGAGGCATTTTGTGGATGATGTTTTCCTTTCGGCTTTATCAATCCGGGACCTCCAGCACTCATTGGAGTCATTTGCAGTCAAGTCCAATGCGGCTGGGATGAGAATCCACACCTCTTGGTCTGAGGCCATGATTCTCAGCTGGAAAAGGATGGAAAGCATCCTCTGGGTCTGAAATGAGGTCCTGCCCCAAGTGAAGAACTTCAAGTATCTCAGGGTCTTGTTCACAAGTAATGAAGGATGGAGCAGGATATCAAAAGGTGGATCACTGCAGCTTCTGCTGTAAAGCAGAGCTTGTACCAGTCTGTTGTGTTGAAGAGGAAGTTGAGCCACAAGAGAGCTCTCACTTTACCTGTTGATATACGTTCCAACCCTCACCTATGGCCAATAGCTTTGGGTAATGACAGAAAGAACAAGATCGCAGATACAAGCTGCGGAAATGAGCTTCCTTCGCAGGGTGATGGGGCCCCTCCTTCGACATAAGGCGAGAAGCTCGGCCATCTAGGAGGAGCTCGGAGTACAACCGCTGCTCCTCCGCGTTGAGAGGAGCCAGTTGAGGTGGCTCGGGCATCTCCTTAGAATGCTTCCCAACTGCTTCCCTGGTGTGGGGTTTCAGGCATGTCCAACCTGGAAGAGACTCTCTGTTGGTTTGGGAACATCTCGGTGTCCCCGGACGAGCTGAAGGAAGTAGCTGGGGAGAGGGATGTCTGATCCTCAATGCTTAGGCTTCTGCCCCCACGACCAGAATCCGAATTAAGCAGGTGATGATGATGATGATGATGTTGGAACATGCAGAATCTACACAATAACAGGGTTGCCATCCCTTAAGTAAGTAAAATTGTAAGTTGCTTGAAAATACCCGTATTATATTCACTATATATAAATCTTTGCTTATTATTATAAATCTACGATTAGCATTGCAAACATTATGTCTTTAGGAATAGTATATTGGGGTTTGTCTGAATGGTTGGATAGAGTGTGCATAAATGGGTGTCTGAAGGAAGGGTCATCTCTTTTTACCCAAACACCTGATCTATCTTATTTGTTGAATATCGAATAGTGGAGGTGAGTAAACAGAGTTGGAACTGCATGAGTTGAGTGCATGTTTGGAATGTGCAAGAATTAAGTGTGTATAGGGTGAAAGCTTGTGCACACATAAATGAGAATATTAATTTCCAATACACAAATATCAGAAGTTTAATTAGCCAGCAAACCCTTAGTAGCAGTTAACATGCCAGTGATGGCTGCCAAGTACCAAATATTATCATGTACCTGTAATGTACCTTTTGTGGTCTTAAAAGGCTAATCCTGAGCGTTTTTGATTGGTTTGCCTTTTTACACTCTTGGACTAATAAACGGTATCTTGAAGTGAAACAATTACCCAATTCACATCACGCTGAAAACCGTTTATTTACTGGTAAAACTTTAAAGGTGATCCCTCTGCCTAGTAACATTTACAGTAATCTTTTACAACAGATCCAGTGGGAATGGGAGCCAATAAATTAGTGTTTCAGGTTGTGACGTTGCTGGCGGTATACCTGTGGTCATAGCTGGTATTACCTGCTGGTACAAAAATGGTCTACTACAATCACATTAGAATTTGCTCAGACTATGTGGATATATAAAGAAGGACTTAAAAACTAAAGAGAAACACATTCTACTTTCAAATTCTGAGTGTGCAATTTCAAGCTGGGGTTGTAAATACTTTAATGCAGTTTAAAGCAGGCAGCATCTCTAGCCTAATGGTTAGCGAATAATCAATAAATGTAACAGTTTGTGCATACAGCTGAAAATATGCCAACCTGAACTTTATTAAGATAATATTAAATGGTGAATAAAAACAGTAAAAAAAGATTAAAAACAGAAAGACTTACTACCATATTTTCTGCACTATAAGGCACACCTTAAAGCCTTCAATTTTCTCAGAAGCCGACAGTGCGCTTTATAATCCTATGTGCCTTATATATGGATCAGTATTGATTAATCATTGATTAATCACCTGACTGTCGTCAGGGTGTTAAGGTGGATGCTAAATTCCAGCGGGCTAGGCTGGATAGGATCCATTTGTGAGACCAAGCAAACAGTGATGGGTGAAAACAAAAACAGACCTTTATTGAGGGTATTTCAAAAAACACTGACTGAAGTACAGATGAAGAAAAACGCTGCACACAGTCTCAGTGGAACAACCAGACAGGGTAATCATGAAGAACTAGGACGTAACTTTACCCACATTCAGCAAGCTGATAGGAATACTAAACTCAATGCAAACAGTCTTTTATCCGTGACAGTATACACAAAGTATAGTCCGTGACTCAAGCACACAAAGTCTTCTTTACGTGACAGTACATGCACAACATTGGGTCTTTCTTCTGTGACAGTTCACGCACAAACAAACACAAAACCCTGAGCTCCTCTGACATGACTTATCTGACTGTTTTGTTGACATTCCTTTTAGCGCTAGCTCAACTCCATCTAGTGCAGGGGTGGGCAAACTTTTTGACAAGCGGGCCACAATGGGTTCTAAAATTTGACAGAGTGGCCAAGCCAGGAGCATTTGGATGGAGTGTTTGGGCCGGATATACTAAAGCATTGCATGTAGTGTTTGCAAACCTCAGAGCACAGTAAGAACACCAAATAAATGTACAATCCGATTTATTAACAGATTTGCACTGAGGACTCTCTTTCAAATATGCAAAATAGCCCTTATCAGTTAATAAGTTTGTCTCAAGGAATATGCAAGACATGGCTTTTACACACTATTTTGCACAATACTGGGAGGAGAAAATGTAAATAGATCAAAATAGCATATGCACTGTAATTTATCAAACTTGGTGATTACGTCTGTTTTTAATACTTTTCCATCGAAGTTACAAAGTTAAAGAAATCAACATTTATTGAAAAAAAAAAGAATGGAATCACTTTCAACATTCAAAACATATTATCACCAGGGATGAGAATGAGAAATTGTATTTTCAGCTGAAAATTTAGTCAGGGGTCTTTTTCAAAATCGGAGCTTTGAG
>JAQNCB010000004.1:12829846-12844545 GCA_030068295.1 Euristhmus nudiceps | reverse complement strand
TGCCTTTCCTCTTCTCTCTCGGCCTCTCTGCTCTTCTTCGACCCACAGTAGCCCAATTTCCACCAGCGCCCTGTCGGTTATCTGCACTAATGGCGGTCGTTGTTAACCCAGGCCTCGACAATCCGGTATGGAGGCCATAGAATCGACTCGCATATTTACTTTGGCACGGTTTTTATGCCGGATGCCCTTCCTGACGCAAGCCTCTGAATTTATCCAGGCTTGGGACCGGCACAAATCAGACACTGGTTTGTGACCCCTTTAGGCTGCATTATATTTTATAGACAATTTTTTCTTTTTCTTGGGGGGGGGGGGGGGGGGGGGTCGTCGTCACAGAAAATAATTGAGAAGGTTTGAAGAAAGAAGTTGGTGTGAGACAAGAGGATGTGGAGCACAGGGATGGATGGAAACGAATGATTGGCTGTGGCGACCCCTGATGGGAGAAGCCGAAAGAGAAGCAGTAATAGAAGAAAGAAGAGTTTTATGAAACAGCAGCCGAAAAGAAAAGTTCTGCTCCGCCCCGCCCCTTTTCATGTGCTTACGTCATTCAGGTGTGTCACTGTTTGGAGTTTCAAAGCGGACTGTCAGGAATTTCAACTCATAAGCGCCTTCACAAGGCTTAAACTTCGTGGATAGAACAGATCCGTTTACAAACAGAGAGAACGCAATATGAGTAAAGTTGCGAAGCTGTTTAAAGGGACTCTGAGTTCCTCCGAAAGTAAATCCAGCTCGAAGGGGAAACATCGCGCGCGTGCAGCCCCGTCGCCTCAGGAGGCCATTCACAAACTGCGCGAGACCGAAGAGATGCTCACCAAGAAACAGGATTATTTGGAGAAGAAGATCGAGCAGGAAATAATGATTGCTAAGAAAAACGGCACAAAAAACAAAAGAGGTGAGCTAGAAACTGGGATTTAATACGTTAAATGTCTTATCGCGTTTAGGACCGTGAAGTACAAGGTATGAGCCACCATTCAGCTGCTCTCAAACCAGAAAGACCTGTTCACCACACTCCTTTAAACACTGAAAAAAAGAAAACCCACAAACAAGGAAAGAAAAACACATTCTACTCAGTAACTTTTTATTAACCTTTGCTCGACTGCACCTCCAGATAAGTACTGATAATAATTATGGAACCATATCATGAAGCTTAAATTTTACTGAAGCATTTTGAACATTTACTTGATGCAACATTTTAAATGATGACTTTAAGTTAGATGAAACCTATATTATTAACCAAACAGATTCATGGATTGGACCAAATATACCAACTTTTAATAAAAAAAAAGATACTCCACTCACTGGACCAGTAATTTTTGTACTATTAGTGTGAATCATTTAATTAGACCGATGCTTTGAATCCAAATTTCCTGTCATAGTCACACCATCATTAAAGGTCTAAAAGGTGAATCCTTGAACATGCATCTCAATAACAGAAAAATAAGAAAAGTTCAGTTCATTCAAAACTATAGTTGCAGTAAACTGCTTAATTATTTGATTAGCCTAATACAGTGTTATTATTTCAATTAAATAAGAAAATTGAATTTATCACTTTAATTTTTTATGTATGCAGTGTTTATATGTGTATTATATATAAGTTTATTGGCTCCATTAGCTCTGTAATTGTAATCATTGTTTTGAACAGGATAGGTGTGAGTGCAACACCCTCTACTGTTTTACTCAACACACACCTTCATTCGCACCCAAAATATCCTGCTGGTCTCGAGTCTCTTCATTTTCCAACCTTAGTCACACCTTATAGTCAGCATGTTTACATGCACAGGTAATTCAAGCTATGCTCGTAGCTCAATTTGGCCATTTAACTGAACTGCTGTCCTTGTTCCAATATATAAGCGCAATAAAGGAAGTGATTTATTGACCTCGAGAAATCAATTTATGTAATAATAAATCAGAGTAATTAAATTTAAATTTTTCAAAATTGGGTTTAATAATAATGAGATTCTTTGTCAGTTGGCATATAATTAGGACATCATGACTTGTTTTTGATTCCTCACTGACTTTAAACCCTAAAATATACCTCTTGCACACTCTTAAAAATATTTTGTATGCTCGCCACCAGTTTATGGCGTTGCTATTATATTCCATATTCCTTTACCATTATAGGATACCTGCAAAATATGTTTACATGAACAAACGGCAGGATTTTAATGAAGCACTTTCACCCACACAATTGTTCAGTATTTATATTTTGTTGGAATTATGCTTATTTCCACACATGAACTTTCTGAACTTTGTTCAGGTTATAATAAAACACGTTGGTATTCATGTCCTGTCATAACGGCGTAAACTAGATAAAGAGATTTTTATTGTCACTGTTGCATGATCAATGAAAATCCGTTTAGCAACTCTTTTGTTTAGCAGCAATTTAAAAATGAAAGTACACAAAAAACAACTAAGTGACTACTCTAAGCTATACATGTGCATATACCTACATAAATGTATAGCTTACATGCATACCCGCATGTGCACATATAGTCAAATATACACACACACATCCTATATACAAACCGTGTATATCATCCATATATTTCCACATTTGTACATATATTCATCTGTAGACACAGATACAGAAGACTGAGTGATATGGCAATGAGGTGCATGAGGGACATTGGGTAAGAGGTTGAGCTTTAATTATAAGGTGTATGGAGCTAAAATGTTATGATGTACGAGACCTGCTCTGATCATGGGTATTGCACTTGAACGTGAGTAATGTCCAGAGAGATGGCCTGAATGATGGTTGAACAGAGTTGTAGTAGGGCCAAAAAAAAAAAATCTTTGTTTCCGGGCACGCGACCGACTCCCTTTTATTTGAGCCGACTGTACAGTTTTTTTTCATGTGTTTTTGTATCCCAGTGGTTATTTAATAACAGACTAGTATTCAGTGTCAATAGGTACACTGTCTCTTTAAGAAACAGCGCGGAAAGTTCACTTTAGTGGTGCTGAGAAGGAGGGGGAGGGCGGGGCGGAGCATGGAGGGGTGGGGTCTTCATCTCCGCTTCTGTGAGTGCCTTTGGGGGGGAAAAAAACCCCCAAAAAATATAAAAGTTTTACCGACCCAAAATTATTCTGCAATGTTACCGGAAACAAAGGGGTTTTTTTGGCCTAACTAAAGTAAGTATATTTTCATATATCAAACTAGAATAAGTATATTTCATTTTATTTAACATGGATAAATTCAGGCAGCGATCATATGGTGCTTTAGGTTCATATGTTGGGCATAGAGCAACAGTTACTGTAAAGTACTTACAAAACTACCTTGCAAAAGTATTCATACCCCTTGACCTTTTCCATGTTTTGTCACGTTATAACCACAACCATAAATGTATGTTAGTGATAGACCAACACAAAGTGGACTATAAGTGTGAAGTCAAAGAAAATGATACATGTTTTTCAACATCTTATTTCAAAATAAATCTGAAAAATGTGGCATGCATTTGTATTCAGTCCCCTTTACTCTGATACCTCTAAATAAAACCCAGTACAACCAATTACCTTTTTAGAAATCACCTAATTAGTAAAAGGAGTCCACCAGTGTGCGATCTGATCTCAGTCTAAATACAGCTGTTCTGCGAAATCCTTATAGGTTTGTTGGAGAACATTAGTGAACAAACAGCATCATGAAACCCAAGGAGCATAGCAGACAGGTCAGGGATAAAGTTGGGGAAAAGTTTAAAGCAGGGTTAGGTTACAAAAAAAAAAAATCCAAGCTTTGAACATTTCTCAGAGCACTGTTCAATCCATCACCTGAAAATAAAAAGCAAATGGCACAACTGCATACCAAGATAGGGCCATCCAATGCCGTCACCACGGGCTTGCTCTTTAGGGCTGTGTAAGGGTTGTAGAAAATGTTTCAACTCATTTGTACTTTGTAAACTCCTGCTTTTACTGTGTAAAGCTGGTTTGCGACAATTCCAATTGTAAAAAGTGCTATAAAAATAAAATTGAATTGAGTCCACCTAAACTGACAGACCAGGCAAGGAGAGCATTGATCATGGAAGCAGCCAAGAGGCACATGGTAATTTGGAGAGGCTGTAGAGATCTACAGTTCAGTGGAGAGAATCTGTCTACAGGGAAACTGTTAGCCATGCATTTCCGAAATGTGGCAAAAAAAAAAAAGACATAATGAGTCTGGTTTTCAGTTTGCTACAAGCCATGTGGAGGACACCGTAAACATGCGGAAGAAGGTGCCCTGGTGCCTTAAAACCAAAACAAATTTTTGGCCTCAATGCAAAATGCCATGTGTGGTGTAAAATTAACACAATCCCAACTATGAAACATGGTTATGAAAGCATTATTCTGTGTGGATGCTTTTCTTCACCAGGGACAGGGAGGCTGGTCAGAGTTGATGGATAGAGCAAAATACAGGGCAATATTGGAAGAAAACCTGTTAGAGTCTACAAAAGACTTGAGACTGGGGCAAAGGTTCCAGCAGGACAACGGTCCTAAACATACAGCCAGAGCCGGTGCATCACGTGTAAGCGGCGCGATTGTGCTCGCGTCCTTCAGGCTTCCAAAACTAAATTTGGGGGAGCAAAAAAAAAAAAAATCGTGCTCCTCGCATTTACCAACCGTGTTTTTCCTGGCCATCGAACTGCCTACAATCCTCAAAACTGATTTCGCAAGGACAGACACGGCTTGATCCGAATAGCCATCGCCAAGATCGTCCGTTTCACAACAAGCACTGATTGGTTGATCCGTGTATCTACTGTGCTTATCTGCACATATCAGTATGTAAAGAATATAAACTCCGAAGATATTTTAAGAAACTCCACGCTAACTCTGACACGATTGTCCCACTAGGTTTTGATGCACCAGAACATTGTGGTACTCGTGCTTTGGTTTACACATAAAACTCATAATAGTGCGTCTCTCACTCCACGCATGCACACCACTATTTGTGTTGCTCTGACAATGTGTACACCTGACTTCACTGTCCTTACTAAATCAAAACAAGTGATTTCTCTCATTAGATGTGAAAAGTTGAAGACTAAATCAATGTAACAATTCTGTTCATCAAATTAGTAATTAGGATTGATTTAAGATGTTGAATATTGCAGTTAAAGTATTTTATGTATATATTATATAACCTTTTAGTCTTGTTTCCTTTTCCCTCTTTTTCTTACCATTATTATAATTCAAAGCATTGCTTTGCTTTCTCGATATTCACCTAATTTTCTTCTTCTTAATATTGTTTTATTCACTATTCTGAACAATATTATGATTCATTCATATATTGTTATAGTTGTATTTTATACCATACTGCAGTCCTGTTGCTTTTATTGGTATAGTTGTGTGAAGTGGATGTTGTCTGTTAGTTATAAATTCAAAATGTCTGTGGTGTGGCTCACCTGGATTGATTCAGTGTGGAGAATATCGCCATTTGCACATAGAAATGCTTTGGGCCTGTGTGTCATGATATAATACAATGTACTAATGTTTTTATGTGTTTACAAAATACAATACGTGTACTTTGTTGTCGTTGTAATGCTTTACTGTATCTGTAGCTTTTGATGTGATTACTCATTTTTCAGGCCAGATATCTTCGGCCATATTGACGTGTGTAAATATGGAGGCACAGAGGGCCAAAAATGCACTGAACCACAATTAAAAAACAAAACGCCAAAAAAAAAAAATAATACAGATTTTGCCAAACTATAAAATGGCTTATATGACATATAAACATATGCAGCAGTTGGTGTTAGGACCGGGTACGTGGACTCAGTAGGCAGAGACAGCGGCAGCTGAGAGTGTAAGAGTTTATTATATTAATTAAGACCGGGACTGAAGAGGTAAGGTGGAGCTGGGCAGGCAGGTGAGTAATTCCCAAGAAGAGTGAGCTGGCTGGAGTGAGGGTGGAGAGTGGAGCTGGTAACCCTGGACGGAGAACACAAAAAAGATCAGGAACTGACATGAGCTGGCACTGGAACAGAACAAACAAAAGTTAGCAAAAAAGCTGGAGCAGAACTAACAGTAGCTGGTTCTATAATCTAGCACTTACTGACTGTGGATCAGGAGCTTAAGTAGGCAGGACCTGATGATCCAATGAGAGCAGCTATGAGGCCCCAACTCCTAATTAGTCAATTGGTGAACTTGCACTCAAACAAGCAGGAAGAGAAGGACTTGGAAGCAGAGTGCGTGACAGTTAGACATTTTGTACCTTAGAACAACTCCAGAAAATTTCATGCAGCTAGTTTAAATAGTACAAAAATGATGGCTTATGTAGCTACTTAGTTTTTACATAGTGCACGATTGTATGGTAAAATATGGTCCACTAGAGCCCCTGTATCTCAAAAGCTAATAAGGATACAAAGTTCAAATTTTGCACACAGTTGATTGACAATTGTCGTTTGAGTCAAATCTGAGAGGGTCAGTTGGGAGTCCTTCAGTGACTTCACATGGATTGACCCTTGTATCAATAAATAAATCCTCAGAATGAGAGAAAATCCTGAAGTTGTAGGCAATTGAATAAACAGTATAACTTGGTCTCCTCTGTGATCCCCAACTGTGGGCAGAACTGGCATAGGAAAGGTTAAAACTCCTATGGTGTCCTTCCTCATAGTTACCATGGGAGATTCTTTAAACTTTCTTTTAGACTTTAATTTTGGCTGTTTTTCCTTCCAACACATTCAGTGGACCATGACATGTTTAACTTTAACATGTTTTTAATGTTTAACCGCTTTTGACATGTTTAACTGACTCCATTTTTTTTAATTCAAAGAAAATTTATGGCATTTCATATTTATGATTATGGTGTCCATGATGACGATGTTGATTATCGCCTAGTTGCAATTCAGGCTCTGAAGAGGAAGAAGCGTCTTGAGCAGCAGCTAACTCAGATTGATGGGACCCTGTCCACGATTGAGTTTCAACGGGAGGCACTAGAGAACGCTAACACAAACACAGAGGTCCTGAAAAACATGGGAATGGCTGCCAAAGCGATCAAAGGAGTCCATGAGAAGATGTAAGAACGGATATAAACATTACAAATTTAGATCTCAAGTAAATCCAAAGCCTAATTATTTACCTCTTGTTTTTATTGTATAATTTGTTTCCCCGAGTACATGCATGTTGCAAATTGCTATGTGTTTTTGTATACAATTCTATATTTCTGTCAGAGATGGGTAAGAAATTAACGTAATGTAAAGTGGCTCATTAAGGTACTCGGCCATCACAAACTGTCAGATCAGCCTCAATGCTTTTTTTGCACATTTCAGATGTTTCTCTGCTGGGGAGTTGAATACCTCCCATTAGGGTTGGAATGTGGAGGCCATAGGATATGATTTTATCACTTCCATTCTAATCAAGCCATTCAGTAAGCCCTCGTATCCTGCGTCACCCTGACAGAGACCATTCCCTTCAGGATAAAAGTGTTTCATTGTGGGATACAGGAGATCTTTCAGAATAACTTTGTATTGGTTTGATCGGGATGATAAAACTAAATGATCCTTCCAGCAGTGCAGAGCCACTATTGTTTTCTGACATTTGTTCAATTTTATTTCTCTATTTAAGATCAGAAAAGTAAGTACTGTGATTAAAGTAGGATTTTTGGTTCATACTGTGCAATCCTACACTGAACGCATTAACCAAAATTAAGTACAATTCCATTATGGAACTCTTGCTATAAAGGTGGGAAAATCCATCTTGCTAATCAAGTTACAAAACCATGTTGAAATCCTTCAAAATCAGAGCATTCACAATAAAACTTTTTCTGTATTTTTCAGAGATATGGGTAATATTGATTCTCTCATGGAGGACATCACAGAGCAGCAGCAAATAGCTCAGGAAATCAGTGAAGCTATTTCACAACCTTTCGGTGATCAGTTTGATGAGGTACCATCATGAAACAGTTCTGTGTTTCTTCTAATCTTAGAAGTTTACTGATTTAATTGTTTATTGAATTGATTTCTTTTTTCTTGTACAACTACATAAAAGTTTGAGGATTACAGGCAACATGGTGCAATGTAAAACATAATACAAGGAAAAAAAAAATTATTGCAGTGTGCAAATGTCAAAAAATTAATTTTAAAAAAGAAGCCAACACAGTAAGTGCATTCAGGCATCGGATTGTTTGCTGTGGTATGTGATTGAATTTGTATTTTTGTGGAAACAAGCACTGCAGGCCCACGAATGATTATAAAAAAAATACAGAATGGTGTTGAGAACAGTGACTTTGTTTGATTTTCCTTGTAGTCCAGACTAAAGATTTTTTAGAATTGTCATGTGATTACACAGAGCTGATATTTTTCTTTTATTTTTGATACTCAGGTGTATGACCCAGTAGACCATGTGTATTCAAGCTTACCCACAAAGGACTGGTGTGTGAGCAGGTTTTCATTCCAACCAAGCCAGAGCGACACCTCCCACCTGCTTAAATCAATTGATCCTAACTTTCAGGTGCGGCTACTGCTTGTTTGGAATGAAAACCTGCACCCACACCACCAATTTGTGGATAAGCTTGAATACCCCTGCAGTAGACCTTTATAGACATTTAAAAATGCATTAATTGTAGATGGCTTTTTTTTTTTTTTTTTCTGTCTTTACATTTACAGCATTTGGCAGACACTCTTATCCAGATCGACTTACAAAAGTGCTTTAAAGTCACTATCAGTGAATATATTCTTGTACTTGTTTGTTAGAACACAGACTAAAGTATACTGTCAGTCAAACTTACTCAGTAGGTGTAAAGCCTAAAGGGGGTACAAGCCAGTGTCTTTCTTGTGCAGGTTCCAAGCCCTGATAAATGCAGAGGGTTGTGTCAGGAAGGGCATCCAGCGTAAAAACTGTGCCAAAGTAAACATGCAAATCGATTGTATGACTTCCATACCTGATCAGTCGAGGCCCAGGTGAACAATGAATTAACAATGCATCAGTGCTGATAACTTGTAGGGAGGTGGTGGGAAATGGGGTACTGTGAGTTGAAGAAGGAGAGGACGAAGACATGCCCACAGGCAGAGAGAGAAGAAGAAAGGCAAGAGTCTGGGGCTGAGAGTAGGGACTTTGAATGTTGGGACGATGACAGGAAATGCTAGAGAGTTGGCTGACATGATGCAAAGGAGGAAGGTGGATCTGTGTGTTTAGGAGACCAGGTGGGAAGGTAGCCTAGGAGCAGGGTTCAAGCTGTTTTATTATGGTGTAGATGGGAAGAGAAATGGAGTAGTAGTTATCTTGAAGGAGGAGATTGTTAGGAATGTTCTGGAGGTGAAAAGAATGTCAGATAGAGTGATGCGTTTTGAAGTTAGAAATAGAAGGTGTGATCTTCAATGTTGTTAGTGGTTACGTTCCACAGGTAGGATGTGAATTAGAAAAGAAGGAGAAATTCTGGAGTGAGCTGGATGAAGTGATACAGAGTATCCCCAGAAGTGAGAGGTTGGTGATTGGTGCTGACTTCACTGGACATGTTGGGGCAGGCAACAGAGGTGATGAAGTGATGGGCAGGTTTGGAATCCAGAATAGGAATGCAGGACAGGTGGTGGTGGCCTTTGCAAAAAGAATGGATTGGCTGTCGTAAATACTTTCTTCCAGAAGAGGCAAGAACATAGGGTGACTTATAGAAGTGGAGGTCGGTGCACACGGTAGACTACATCTTGTGTAGACGATGCAATCTGAAAGAGATCAGTGACTGCAACATCGTGTTAGGTGAGAGTGTAGCAAGACACCATAGAATGGTGGTGTGCAGGATGGCTCTAGTGGTGAGAAAGATGAAGAGGACAAAGGCAAAACAGGATGAAATAGTGTAAGCTGAAAAATGAAGTGTTGTGTGGTTTTCAGGGAGGAGATGAGACAGGTTCTGCATGCTCAAGCGGTACTTCCAGATGGTTGGACCACTACAGTTAATGTGATCAGGGAAACGGATAGGAAAGAAAGTACTTGGTGTGTCGTCTGGAGGGAAAGCAGATAATGAGACTTGATGGTGGAATGAGGAAGTGCAGGAATGTATACAGAGAATGAGGTTAGACAGTGGCACTGAATAAAAGGCAGGAGGTAGAGCTTGAGGTCACAGACATGAAGATGCTGAGGTTCTCTTTGGGACTGATGTGGTTGGATGGGATCAGGAATGAATACATCAGAGGGATAGCACATGTTGGATGTCTTGGGAACAAAGCCAGACTGAGATGGTTTGGAGATGTACAGAGGAGGGATATTGCGTGTATTGGTAGAAAGATGCTGAGGTTGGAACTGCCTGGAAAAAGGCCTAGGGGAAGACCAAAGAGAAGATGCATGGATATACTGAAAGAGGACAAGATGTTAGTTGGTGTGAGACAGATGATTTGCTGTGGTGACCCCTGAGAGGAGAAGCCGAAAGAAAAGTACTGGTTGTAGTTGGTGTGTGTTTAAAAAGGATCATGCTAATCTAAGTACTGTTAAAAAAAGCTAAGTTTTCAGCCGTCCAGACATCCAGATGAAGTTCATTCCACCACCTTGCAGCCAGAATAGAAAAGAGTTTAGATGCATTTTTCCCCTTGCCCTTTGGAAGAAGGAGGGACCAGTCTAGCAGTACTAGAGAATCTGAGAGAACGCCGTGCAGTGTGGGGTGTGATGAGTACTTTTAGGTCGGAAGGTGCAGGTTCATTTTTGGCTTTGTAGGCAATCGTTAGTGTTTTAAATCTAATGTGAGAAGCTACAGGAAGCCAGTGGAGAGATTGTAGCAGTGGTAAGGGAAAATTTGGGAAGGTTGAAAACAAGCCGTGCAGCTGCATTCGGGATCGGCTGCAGAGGTCAAATAGCACTCAAAAGTAGACCTGCCAGGAATGAGTTGCAGTAGCCTTGTCTTGAGATGACAAGGGATTGAACAAGTGTATCTGAGAAGCCTTAGTGGAAAGAAATGGATGAATCGTTGAAATTTACGAGAAAGATTAGGTATATGAGAAGAGGACAGGCAATTGTCTATGGTTCTTCCAAAGCTTAATGCAGAGCCTGAAGGAGACATCATGCATTTTCCAAGGAGATTGCAAGATTTTGATGTGGGAATGTGTCAGGGAATGAGCATGTAGCTTCTCTGTGACAGCCAAGAGTGCAGTCTCTGTGGAATGTATTGCCTTAGAGCCAGATTGATGAGGGTCAAGGTTATTCTGCAAAAGATAGGAAGACGTTTGCTTATAGATAGTGCATTCACAAACTCAAACTTAATTTATTGTTCAGTTGTCTTTGTCCCTGTTTTTGTATGTTTTTTTTCCTTTATTTGCAAGTACACTGAGAGCAACAAATACCAGAGTCAAATTCCTTGTATGTGTGCACGTACTTGGCCAATAAACCTGATACTGATTCAAGAAATAAAGAAAGGAAAGAAAGAAGTGATACCGGCCTATAGTTGCTGATGTATCCAGGGAGTGTGTCTTTAAGATGGGTAGAACCATGGCTCCTTTGAATGCTGTTGGTACATGAGCAGATGATATGGAGTTGTTGATAGTGAATGTAAAGGGAAGAAGGACTTTAGAGATAGTCTGGAGTATTATGGCAGGAATTGGATCCAGTGAGCAGGTGATAGGATTGCATGATGAGATGACTTGCTGAATGTCTTCATTTGTGAGATTGGAAAACTGTGCAAGGGAAGGGGACGTGGAATCTATGCTGTGTAGTGTACGAGTTGGAGTGGGAGTAAATGGCTGACATTTGTTTCATCTTCCCATCGTACAAGTCAGCAATGTTGTCAGCAGTCAGGAAGGGTGGGGCAGGTGGATTGAGTAAGGATGAAAAGATGTGGAGTCTGCGTGGGTCGTGTGCGGCAGTGTCCAACTTTTTTTCTTGTAGAAGGCTGTCTTGGCAGAAGTCACATCAGATGAAAATGTGGAGAGGAGAGCATGGTAGGAAGCCAGATCTGATTCTAGTTTAGATTTCTTCCACTTTCTCTCAGCTGCTCAGAGTTGTCTACAATTGCTTCGCAGCACCTCCAAGAGCCAAGGAGAAGAGCAAGAAGTCGTCTTGGATTTTGTAGATAATGGGCAGAGAAGATCCATAGAAGCAGAGAGTGAAGAGAGGAAAGTGTCGGTAGCAGATTCGAATGGTAGGGAAGAAAAGGAGACTGGGTAAGGAAGATAATGTACAGAAAGCAAAAGATGGAGATACAGTGTGGAGGTTTTGCTGAGTCGGGGTAGAAAACAGAGCTATTGTTAAAAAGAATAGATAAGTGGATAGCAAAGGAACAAAGTGGTGGTCAGAGATGTATAGTGCATTAATACCTGTGACTGGGGAGGGATGACCAAAAACAAGATCCAGGAGATTCCCTCCTTTGACGGTGGGAGAGCAGTTGTTAAAGAAAAGGAATAAATCAGAGGGAGAAGGCAAGAGGACTGGAGCTTGTAATATGGAAGACTAAAGTCTCCCAGAAGAGTGAAAGGGGTGTTGTCGGTGGAGAAAATGTCCATTTCTTTTAGAATGTGTCCTTGGGGTCCAAGAGGGTGGTACATAACAATAACGAGGAGGTTGTTTGGAAAGGATACTTTTATTACACGAAGCTCAAAGGAGGAGATGGGACAGAGTGGTGTGAAGCACCAACTTGGAGACAGGAGTCGACCAGTACCACCTCCTCTCCCAGTTACTCATGGAGTAAGAAAGAAAGTGTAATCAGAGGAAAGAGCTGCTGGTATAGCAGAGTTGTGGTAAGGAAATCGAGGTTTCAGCTAGTGTAAGAAAGTCAAGAGAGTAGTGAGAAGCAATTGTAAAGATGAAATCAGCCTTTTTCACAGCAGATTGGCAGTTCCAGAGCCCACCTGCCACTGTCATTTGAGACTGCGACAGCATTGGAGGGTAGACAAGGTTGCTGAGGGTATGTCCTCTGGCATGATGATATGGGTCTAAGATCTGAGAACAGTAATGGGTTAAAGGCACATGACTGCAATCTGGTTTATATTTAAGACCTTCGGCCTGATGGTTCAACTTCAGCAAAGGCAAGAAAATTGTCAAATTACCACGATTCATCAAGTCAATCTACAAGTCAAGTACTTGATTTAAACATTTTCTGTGGAGAATACCTTCAGTGTATACTTTCTGGTTCCTGCCCCTAATTCACACCTCAAGGAAGTCCAGAACTATTTTTGATTAGCACCAAAATAAGACTACAGAACTGGCTAGAATCCTCTTTTTTAAATTACCAATGACAACAACCAAGTCCAACTGAGTCAAGTAGACAGGATTACAAAAGTCACAATCCTACCTTACCAGTTGAGAAGAAATCCAGGGTAGAACTTAAAGCACACTGAAAACTGGTGCAGGGATACCTTCAATATATATTTTCCAGGTCCTGCCCCAATTCACACTTTAAGCACCAAAATAAGCACCGACCCCTTTGGAAAGCTGTGACCTGAGAGTGTCATGGATTGTTCAGTTATCGTCTGGAAAGACCAGGTGATGTCAATCTCAAAGCTTCTAAGCAGTTGTCGAACACTGAAACAGAAAATAGTTGATGCTCACAAACCAGGAAAAGGCTGTAAGATTGCAAAACATTTTCAGATGCCAATATCCTCTGTTCAGAAAGTAATTAAGGAAAGGCAGTCATCAGGAACAGTGGAAGTTAAAGCAACATCTGGAAGACCAAGAACAATGTCAGACAGAATAGCTCGCAGGATTGTGAGAAAAGCCAAAACCCATGTTTGACTGCATGATCCATCCAGAAAGATCTGGCAGACACTGGAGTTGTGGTACACTACTACTTTTCTTTTAGTTTCTCCCCTCAGGGGTCGCCACAGTGAATCATCTGTTTGCTTCCATCCCTGTCCTCCGCATCCTCTTGTCTCGCACCAACTAACTTCATGCCCTCTTTCAGTGCATCCATGTACCTTCTTTGGTCTTCCCCTCGGCCTCTTGCCTGGCAGTTCCAACCTCAGCATCTTTCTACCAGTATCTTCATTATCCCTCCTCAGTATGTGTCCAAACAACCTCAGTCTGGCCTCTCTGGCTTTGTCTCCAAAATATCCAACATGTGCTCTCTCATGTACTCATTCCTGATCCTGTCAAACCGCATCACTCCCAAAGAGAACTTCAGCATCTTCATCTCTGCAACTCTGTAGGTCATTGTCTGTCCTTTGTTTGGCCTTTGCCACCTCTACTTTCACCTTATGCTGTATTTCCCTGTACTCCTGTTTATTTTCTTCAGTCCTCTCAGCATCCCACTCCTCCTTCGCCAGCCTCTTCCTCTGTATACACTCCTGCACTTCCTCATTCCACCACCAAGTCTCCTTGTCTACTTTCCTACTTGTCTCCCTGATCACGTTAGCTGTAGTTGTCCACTCATCTGGAAGTACCTCTGATGTTGCCTCTTCTGGAAGAAAGTATTCAAGACAGCCATTTCCATTCTTTTTGCAAAGTCTACCACCACCTGTCCTGTGTTCCTATCCTGGATACCAAACCTGCCCATCACATCACCTCTGTTGCCTGCCCCAACATGTCCATTGAAGTCAGCACCAATCACCAACCTCTCGATTCTAGGGATACTCTATATCACTTCATCCAGCTCACTCCAGAATTTCTCCTTCTCTTCTAATTCACATCCTTTTTGTGGAGCATAACCACTAACATTTACCCCCCCCCCAGACAGGCCAGGCATGAACTACACTGCCACCAACACATGGACTCCAGGATCCTCTGCAGCTTCTACGGGTGCACCATAGAGATCATCCTGACTGGATGTATCACCTCCTGGTACTGCAGCTGCACCGCCCTCAACCGTAAGGCTCTGCAGAGGGTGGTGA
>JAQNCB010000004.1:11566024-11576691 GCA_030068295.1 Euristhmus nudiceps | reverse complement strand
AAATGTGTTTTTAGAACTTTTAACGTAATTTTACTTCAGCTCTACTCACTTTGCCGCTTGACTTCCGCTTCCTCTTCGGTTTACGGAGTTACGCAAATGCTGGGAAATTCGTCTCGACCGCGAGATTTCAAAGCCGAGCCAACCCGAGTCCCAAACCGGAGTCGGTAATGACCTCGCGGCATTTCCCTTAACTTTTTCCCTATTTTTCCTAATAATTTTATTTTTCGATGAATATTTTTGAAAAATCCGCGATGCACTGAAGTAGCGAGGGATCAGTGAATTGCAAACACTTACTTGCAGTCATTGCTGCTAAGGAAAGCCCAACCAGTTATTACGTTTAGGGGCATTTTGTGTTTATTTGTATTGTCTTTGTCTTATATTTAAATTTGTTTGATCTGAAACATTTAGGTGCGACGAATGTGCAAAAACGTAATAAATCAGGAAGGGAAAACACTTTTTTTCACACTGGTATGTGTATAACATGCATTGTTTAAGCACTGTGTCTCTGATGATCTTATTCTCTGTGTATGTTTGTTTGCTGGTGGTTCGAGGACATGAACACAGTAGGATAATTAAGCACATTATAAAACTGATGTGTTCAAGGTATGAACAACGCATATACAGTACATTGATAAAGAATAATTCATGGTAAACAGTAAGAGTTATTCAAGTTCCTGATTACTTAACAACTGCTTAATTATCTGCTGTGGATCACATGACATTACATGTCATACACAAGTCGCATTCACCCTGCCGGGCCCTGCAAGGAAAGGACAGATGCAGGACCCATTCACAACATGAGATGGCTGTAGTTGCACTGCTTCTATAGTTTTACTCTTCATTCAGTCAAATTGACCTATTTTCCCCCCCCACACAATAGTTTTATTGAATGCAAGTATCACTGTGCATCCATGCTGTTATTTTAATAAACATCGCCTTCAGCTGCCAGAATTCAACACTATATTTCATCCCAACTGTTTCTATTTATGTGCTAAAATAAACATCTGGTATTTATTGTTTGTGTCAAGT
The DNA here is from genome assembly GCA_030068295.1 of Euristhmus nudiceps. Lineage (NCBI taxonomy): Eukaryota > Metazoa > Chordata > Actinopteri > Siluriformes > Plotosidae > Euristhmus > Euristhmus nudiceps. The sequence goes on along the minus strand of JAQNCB010000004.1, from coordinate 11,575,662 downwards.
GTATAATTTTTCGGACATTTGTAACATTACATTAATAACATTAGTTTAATTTATAATGTCAGAATTAATCATTATACGCAATTATAATTAAAATATTTTGTAAACAAGTCGCATAAATAACAAGTGATTAACATATAATGTCTATGTAACCGCATGGGAATTTAGTTGAATCCTCACGCCTGGCATGTACCTGATAGTATCAGTCCATCCTGTACATCCTGTCTGCTTCATTTCACATGAGAACAGCAAGTATCTGGCCTGTCGTATCAAGGATGGTTATCAGCTGTTTCAGTGTGATCAAGATTTACTCTGAAAGCAATGTGGTAATGGAGTACATAGCTACACATTTAGTAATATATATTTCAGACCATTTACCACCTCAAGCCAAAAGACTTTAAACAAGTTATAACAAATCAAATTGTCTTACACATCTTCAGAAAGAGTAAAAATTGAACACACCCACATAATAGTCTAGCACTGAACCATGACCACGCTATCTACAACTAACCAAAAAAAAAAAAAAAAAAACTACAGTGAGTGGCTCTGTCTATACTTTTCCAAGTAAGTCTGTTACTCATCTCTAAAGAAAATAACTGAACAACAGAACCAAGAGCCCTTGTGCTGTGTAAACAGCCTATATGTGAATATGAAGAGTTCATTCATTCAATCATTTTATGAATCACTTAATCATAATTAGGGTCACGGGGAGGCTGGCGCCCGTCTCAGCCGACTCTGGGGCAGAGTATACCATAGACAACTCACCAGGCCATCTCAGGGTAAGGAAAATAATAATATTATTTTCATTATAATTATTAATAGTACTACTAGTACGACTTCTACTACTAATAATAATAAACACAATGATTGAATCACACAATGATATTAATGATATCATTTCAGAAACTAAGATATGCAATGTATCTTCTTTGGCAGATCCTGACAACTGCGTTTCAACAAATTTGTGCTCCGAAGCTAGTGAGGTCATCCATTGCTAAGATTGCTAAGGCATTTATTTCACATTAAAATTGTGATGATAATCCAAGATGAAAATAAAATGTAAAATGAAACCTAATCCAGCCAATCTGGGTCAACCCCCCCCCCCAAAAAAAAGAAAAGAAAACACTGCATGTTATAGTGCTTTGCTCAGCTCTACTCATCGAGTGATAAGGTCAAACAAGATTCCACGCTCACAGTTTTTCCTGTTCAGCTCAACTAAACCTCCTTCACGGTACAACACATACTTCACAGTTTTTCAAAGTGAAGGAACTACAACACACCTATTGCGCACCCCAAGGCAGTCATGTCTCCAATCCAAGTCCAACAAGACACATGTAGCCAATCTACATGACATTGGGAGCACTATAAATGCTCTTCCCCAAAGTATAACGTGGCATGAAGCCATTTTAGTACCATGTCTTCATTACTTAGCCATCAAGTCATCATTACTTAGCCAGAAGTTGCCGAGCCTTATGTTCTCCATTTAGATTCTCTGTGTATCAGTTTTTGCTGCCTGTTCCTGATCTTTGTGTAGCCTCTGACATTGTTAGTTTTGTATTTTACTTGCCTCATAATTCGTGTGCCAGCTGTGTCTCTAATTACCTGTATGTTTGATTGAATGACCTCTGCTTGTGGCCAGGTTATGATTTTAGACTGTGCTTCATTTAACAAAACCACTTTTACCTCCATCATTGTTCCTGACTTCATTACTCATGCACATTGGTATGACTGTCGCAATGCAAGGACATACAAGGACATCTAGCCAGGATGTGCTTTTTTATCCGAAATTTAGGCAAATTTATAGTGCAGTAATCTATTCTGGAGGGCCATGGTGGCATAGTCGTTAACATGTCTACCCTTACAACAAAAAAGTCCTGGGGTCGAGTCCCGGGCTCAGCAAGGGTGTTTTTGTGTTGAGTTTGCATGTTCTTCTCACTTTTAATGTGTCGATTTTCTCCACGTACTCTGGGTTTCCTCCTACAGTCCAAAGACATGCATGCTAAGCTAATTGACTGTTCCAAATTGCCCCTAGGTATGAGTAGGAATGTTTGTGTGTTGCCCTGCAGTGGTCTGGTGAAATGTTCAGGATGTTCATCGCCTTTGGCGAGAGGCAGCAAAGATAGGCTCAAGCCTCCCAGTGACCCTGTTGGGATATAATGGTTTGACAAAAGACAAATAATCTATTTTGCGCCGGTTAGGGATGACCATGTGAAGGCAGCGTAGTCTCCAGCTCCGGTGACTTTACTTGCCAAGATACCCTTCTTTTAATTACCCTCACCAAATGAGTCGAGCCGACCACTGGTAACTTTAAAATGGTCATGAAAACTGAATTAAAATCTTGAAATCAACCAAACCTCAAAGGAAGACCGACATGGAAACAGCTAGCGCTTGTAGCAGTGCTTGCCTGACTAGCATTTCTAGCCTACTGGAGGATCACAGAGTTAGCATACTAGCAGATTTTAAAAACACCTTCACTACCCTACAGTGAAAATTAGAAGTGATGCAGAACACTGACCGAACAGAACCAGCATGTTGTTTAACTGGAAACTAATGCTGAATCAAATGACCAGTGTATGATTGCACTGGAGGAGAGGTGTGCAGCATTAGCTGCAACCGATACCAAACTTATTGCGAGGAAGGCAGACCTCAAGCAACAGAGATGCAGAAATAATGTGAGACTTATCAGCCTTCCAGAATCAATAGAGGGACCTAAACCCCCAATTTTCTTTTCCGAGATCCTTATTTCCGAGAAATACTGGGTAATGGGGCTTTTCAATCCCTGCCTGAGCTCGATTGAGCTCACAAGGACCCTGTGGCAAAACCGCAAATTCAGTCGCGGCCATGGCCTGTGATAATGTGTCTCCACTGCTACCAGATCAAATACCTTATCATCCCGGAGACCTGTAAAAGACAAGGGAAACGCCAATATTGTGGTACCCCTTGCCCAAATTTTTGAAGATTATGCTCCTGTGGTCGTCATGGAATGTGCCAAGTACCGCACGGTCATGGCTGAGCTGTACAACCTCACTGTCAAACCTGCACTACTTTTCCTGGCTTGACTACAGATAATGCTGGCTGGTGGTATTGGTTCACCGCTAGACTAACATGTGCTAAGGCCGCTATGGTAAGCTTTGGGTCATTTTCAAGGGATTGATTAGCCCAAGGATACATATTACCCCTGAGTACACGAATCAACATTCAACATTGTAAGAGTGCAGTTGGGCTAATATGTAAGCGTCATGCTCATTTTAACTGTTTTATGGGTGACAATGTCTCTTCTTTAGCCTGGAGCGAACGTGTTAGCTTCGCTATCTTTTTCAGGGTCAAATGTCTGGATAATGTCTGCCTGTTGAAAAATTGCACTGAGTCGGTGATACACTTGGACATCCTATTTTCTTTCGGTACTTTCACAAGCTTTTGGTCAGTGACCAAACCTCACCAAAGTTAAAGTTCCAGCCAAATCTTTTACGAGCTATTCTGAAGTATGGCTTTCACTCTTTTGTAGGGAATTATCTTTTGTAAAAGCCAGCAGTTCATCCTTCTCGTATACTTCGTGTTCATGCAGGAGGGGCACATCCATAAGCTTTGATTTTACAAGGGTAGCGGGACAATAACTGGTGCCATCCAAATAGCTGAGGGAGCTGGGATGAAGGATTAAGGGAAAATGTTTCAGAAAGGGAAGTATACATTTTTGGGGAGAATAATCAAGAGTTGGAGTCATGATCGGTTTGGGAGGGATGTACACATGAGAAGGGGTAGGGGTGGGAGTAGGGGGGGGGGGGGGTGTTTCATTGATTATTTTTGTAATTGGATTTGCTTTTCTGACTTTAATGATGCATGTTTTGTCGATGTTTACCTTATTTAATTGTTTCTTTGCTGCTCAGGTCGCAGGACTATCCAAAAACTCTCGTTATCCTCTGCCACACCATGACTGACGTGATCGGTGGGAGAGCTTCCTGCAGACGGGCTGTAAGGATCATCTCTCTTAATACTGGTCATCTAAACGCTGCAAACAAACGTACAAAATTATGATGCATATTAAAAACTTAAATTCTGTCATGTTTCATCAGGAGACACACCTACATAACTCCATCCATAGAAAGTTAATTAGGCCATGGATCGGACAAGTCTTCCATTCTCAGTTCAAATTAAAGACAAGAGGCACTGCCATATTATCATCATATTATATATTATATATTATTGTAATATTATGTATATCAGGAAAAATGGTAGCAGATTCAAATAGCCAGTATATAATATTTATTTATATAATATAATTATATAATTATACTTTATCAGACACCTGTAATTTTGGCATCTGTCTATGCCCCTAACTGTGGACAATTACATTTTTTGGATCTCTGTGGTATATCTCAGAATCAATTACCTTTTTTTTGTGACACAAATAAAAATGATGAGACTAATCAGTCACTGTTATGGGAAACCCTTAAAGCTTTTATTTAAGGCAGAATAATATCATATACTCCTCCTTGAATTGCCACCTTATCGAGGTGGAGGGGTTTGCATGTCCTAATTATTCTAGGAGCTATGTTGTCAGGGGCATTATGCCCCTAGTAGGGTCATCCAAGGCAGACAGGGCCAAGGTGAAGGTCCAGACTAAGCGCGGTTCACACAGTTTCCCTTGCCCGGACTTGGGTCACCAGGGTCCTCCCCTAGAGCCTGGCCCAGGGGAGGGGTTCGAAGGCGAGCGCCTGGTGGTCGGGCTTCTGCCCACGGAGCCCGGCTGGATACATGGGTCCAGCCTCCCATGAACCCACCACCTATGGGAGGGGCTATAGGGGTCAGGTGCACTGGGAGTTGGGTGACAGCTGAAGGCATGGGTTCTATCTGACCAATCCTCAGTTACTGATTCTGACTCTTTGGACATGGAATGTCATCTGTCTGGTGGGGAAGGAGCCTGAGCTGGTGCTCAGCTAGATATAATCAGAGCTCGGCTAGATATAATCAGACTCACCTCAACACACAGCTTGGACTCTAGAACCACCCATCTGGAGAACGGCTGGACTTTATTTCATTCTGGAGTTGCTAATGGGGAGAGGCGGTGAGCTGGTGTGGTGTGGGCATCCTTGTTGCCACTCGTCATGGCGCTCACATGTTGGGGTTCTCCCTGGTTGACAAAAGGATCGCTTTCTTCTGCCTTCGTGTGGAGGGACGGGTCCGAACTGTTATTTGGTGCATAAGCACAAACAAGGAACCAGGAACCAGGACACCCTAGGCCGCAGTTTGATGAATGACTTTGTAGTCGTGTCACCAGACTTGCGGCTGCATGTTCTGGACACTCAGGTGAAGAGAGGAGCTGAGCTGTCAACCAACCACCACCTGGTGGTGAGCTGGCTCTGATGGCGGGGGAGGCCGCCCTTCAGACCTGGCAGGCACAAGTGTGTAGTGAGGGTCTCCTGGGAATATTTGGTGGAGTCTCCTGTCAGAGGGGCCTTTAACTCCCACCTCTGGCAGAACTACAACCACATCCCAAAAGGGGCAGGGGACATTGAATCCTAATAGGCCATGTTTCATGCCTCCATTGTTGAGGCGGCAGACCATAGCTGTGGCCAGAAGATCATCTGTGCCTGTCGTGGCGGTAACCCCTGAACCTGGTGGTGGACACCTGAGGTGAAGGGGGCTGTCCAGCTGAAAAAGGAGTCCTATCGGGCCTTATTAGCCTGTGGGACTCCCAAGGCAGCAGACAGGTACTGGCAGGACAAATGTGCTGCAGCTCGAGCTGTCACTGATGCAAAATCTCGGGCATAGGAGGAGTTTGGTGAGGGTCTGGAAAGTGACTATCGGTTGGCCTCGAAAAGGTTCTGGACCACCATCCTACACCTCAGGAGGGGGAAGCAGTTCTCCACAGAAACTGTTTACAGTGGAAGTGGGGTGCTGCTCACCTTGACTGGGATGTTGTTGGGAGGTGGAAGGAATACTTCGAGGACCTCCTCAATCCCACCAACATGCCCTCTGTGGAGGAGGAAGACCCTGGGTATTTGGGTGGGGCTCCGCCCATCACTGGGGCTGAGGTCGCCAAGGTAGTCAAAAAGCTCCTCGGTGGTCGGGCTCCAGGGGTGGATGAGATCTGCCACGAATGTCTCAGGGCTCTGGACATTGTAGGATTGTCCAGGTTGACACGTCTATGCAAGATTTTGTGGTCATCGGGGGCCATACCTCTGGTTTGGCAAACCGGGGAGGTAGCCCCCCTTTTCAAAAAGGGGGACCGTAGGGTGTGTTTCAATTATCATGCAATCACACTACTCACACTCCAGTACTCCTGCCTACCCGGGAAAGTCTATGCAGGAGTACTGGAGAGGAGGATTCGACTGATGGTTGAACCTCGGATTCAGGAGGAATAATGTGGTTTTCGTCCTGGCCGCAGCATTCTCAACCAGCTCTATACAATCCTGGAGGAGGTATGGGAGTTTGCCCAATCTGTCCACATGTGTTTTGTGGATTTAGAGAAGGCTTTTAACCATGTCCCTTGGGTTATCTTGTGGGGTCTGCTCCAGGAGTGCAGTGTACCGGACTCGTTGCTACAGGCCATTTGGTCTCTGTACCACCGGAGCCAGAGCTTGGTCCGCATTGGTAACAACTGGTCGAATTAATTTCTGGTAGGAGTAGGAGTCCCCCAAGGCTGTCATTTGTCACCGATTCTGTTCATAATTTTCATGGACAGAATTTCTAGGCGCAGCCGTGGCATTGAGGGGTTCTCATTTGGTGGCCATAGGATCTCATCCCTGCTTGCAGCGGATAATGTTGTCCTTTTGGCTTCATCAAGTTGGGACCTCCAGCTCTCATTGAAGCGATTTGCAGTGGAGTGTGAAGCAGCTGGGATGAGAATCAGCACCTCCAAGTCCGAGCCCATGGTTCTCAGCCAGAAAAGGGTGGAATGCACCCTCTGGGTCTGGAATGAGGTCCTGCCCGAAGTGAAGGAGTTTAAGTGTCTTGGGGCCTTGTTCATGTATGAGGGAAGAATGGAGCGGGAGATCGAGAGGCGGATTGGTGTAGCCTCTACTGTAAAGCATGAGCCGAAAGGCAAAGCTCTCAATTTACTAGTTAATCTACATTACAACCCTCACCTATGGTTACAAGCTTTGGGTAGTGACCGAAAGAACAAGATTACGGATACAAGCAGCTGATGAGTTTCTTTCGCAGGGTGGCGAGTCTCTCTCTTAGAGATAGGGTGAGAAGCTCAGCCATCTGGGAGGAGCTCGGAGTAGAACCGCTGCTCCTCCGTGTTGAGATGAGCCAGTTGAGGTGGCTCCGGCATTAGGTTAGAATGCCCCCCCCTGCGCCCCTCCCTGATGTGGTGTTTCAGGCATGTCCAACCAGAAAGAGAACCTGGGATTGACCTAGAAAACGCTGGAGGGACTATATCTCTCGGCTGGTCTGGGAATGCCTCTGTGTCACCCGGGAAAAGCTGGAGGAAGTGGCCAGAGAGAGGGACGTCTGGACCTCACTGCTTAGGCTGCTACCCCTATGACCCAATCCTGGATCAAGCGGAGAAGATGATGATGATGATGATGATAATATCATAATCACCCCCTTTCAAAGAAGCAGAGCAAAGGTTGGAGAGAATTTGAAAAATTGACCGATAATGTATCAGATTATTATCCATTACCTTAACTCCAGAATTGTATAAAGAAAGTCTTAGGGCTGGAACGGAGCTCGATCTTCTCTTGATTACGGAAGCCGAAAAGGTACTACTTCACTCTCTGGGATCCTTCTACGAGCACAGAGACAAAGCCGGCCGTCTTCTCTCTCACAAGTTGAAAGCTTAACAGACCTCAAACCAAATCATGCAGATTCAGGACAAATCCGGAGTCATAACCCAGACCTAGTTTAACAATTTTTAATCCTTTCTAGTCACCTTTACAAGTCAGATTCCCATGGCAACAGCATTCAAATGAATGGCTTTTTTTGATAAACAGCCCCACTGTCAACAGTTGTCAGTGCTGTGTCCCCCCCCCCCAGTGCAGCTAACTGGGTTATCAAATGCAGGCCATGTCTCTCACTGTCTATGGTGTGAGGGATGTAAAAAAAACATTGCTGATGTTCACCCAGAGTTGGCTGAGATGGGCACCAGCATTCCCCGTGACTCTAACTAGGAATAAGCGGTTTGGAAAATGAATGAATGAATGAAAATATGTATTAAAGTTAGGCGCCATTTTGGATGGCTCACTCTTCTCCCAGCAACTTTGCCTTATGCAATAATCATTTATTTGCACCGGCCAATACTGAGTCACGTTTTTTCAGTCTAGGAAAGGATGGTCTTCGGTGTCTCAAAACTTGTATATAAATGACTTATTCGCTAACTTTGAACAATTATGCTCAACCTTCAATTTACCGAGCTCGGATTTCTTCTGCTATTTTCAATTACGTGACTTTGATAGGTCCCACTTACCCCACTTCCCTCAAATCCTTCAACCTAGTGGAATAGATCTAACGGTTAAGGCAAAAAAAAAGTTACCTAAAGGCCACATATCATATATTTATAACCTCCTATCTCCAATGAATGAATCAGCAGTGAATAAGATTAAAATTGACTGGGAAACCGTACTGCATGTCAATTTTATTGATGATATCTGTAAGAAGGCGCTGAGTGCCACAAACCCCTCTTCTAGTTGTTCTATACTTTCTCTAATGCAGTTTAATGCACTCTTTAGATAGCATTTTGGTAAAGAAGGCGTGTGGTTTCCTTCTGTCAACTGGACTGGGAATTTGGTTGAAGACATTTCTCTACCTATCCAAGGAGCTTCTTCAGTTCTAAATTTTAGAACTGAAGACGCTCCCTGGATAGGTAGCGAAACTTCTTCAACCAAATTTCAGGTCCAGCTGAGAGAAGCAAACCACACGCCTTGGATATTATGAGCTGGATGACTGAGAATCTTCACAGACACTATGGTAAAGAGAAACTCTTCAAAATGTATCCAGATGGGGCAGCGAGGCATGCAGTAGACACCCCCAGGTCCCATGTAATTTGTTGCATATGTTCTGTTCATACGTGAAATTGTCCAGTTACTGGCAGACATTTTTAAAATCGATCTCCAACATCGTGAAGAATTTCTAACTACATCGATCCAGAATAATGTTATTGTCTTTGCATCCTTGATCACCTGGAGGAGGATGAGGAGGAGTCTTCTTCTCTGGAAAGCTTCTCAACCGCCTTATTTAAAGCCTGGCTACAGGACAATTTTTTGTACTTAAATTGGAGAAAATTATGTTCAGCCTTCAAGGTTCTTGGAAATTTCATTCTCCCTGGAAGCCGCCACTTAATTACCTTGAACACTTTCCCTCTTGTGAAGTGGCTCCATACCGCTATGTCTACGCCTTATCAGCGCCCTATCAGACTTTGCATCCTGTCCACGGGTCCACAGATATGAACCCCCTGATCAGGGGCAATATATTATGCACAAGAGGGTAAGAGGGTAATCTCGTTCTTTGCATCAGGTCGGCTTGAGAGTGAGCAGCACCAATGAATTAGTCAGAAAAAATTAAACATTATCTATTTACATTGGATTCATTCTGCATATTTTTTAGCTTATTAATATTGTTACCTAGGGCAGCGGTGGCCTGGTGGTAAGGTGCTGGATTGCTGATCCTAGGGTTGGGGGTTCAAGCCCCACTGTCAACAG
>JAQNCB010000004.1:11118126-11128428 GCA_030068295.1 Euristhmus nudiceps | reverse complement strand
TATAATCATTGTTATTATTATTATTATTATTATTATTATTATTATTATTATTATTATACATTTCTTTAATAAAATGGTAAGATTGAATTTAAAAACACTCTGGCTGAAAGTAACATTTGGCAAAAATTAACACACACACACACACACACACACACACACACACACAGAGAGAGTGAGAGAGAGTGAAAAGCCAGTTCTCGAGGCTGCGATGTAAGCAAGAAAAATGGGCAAGTATTAAAAAAAGTGATTTTGGCAGGGGGAAATTATTATGTCGACACCGGCGACACCCTCCCTGCTGTGTACATTTTCACTTTTCCCAACATTTTTAATGAATTTTTAGCTTTTCATGAATTTAGGAGGGTGTGACAGAGCAGGGGAAGCAATAAAACATGCTGGGTCAGCGCATCTGCAAATAGCAGGTCTTGTGGGTGTAGCCGGTATGCAGTGGTGAGTAATTACCCGTAGTGGCCCAACAACCAATCACAGAGTCATAGACACCCAAGGCTCCCTGAGTGAAGGTGAGACGGTCTGTCTTCTGTGGAATCCGACAGAAGAGCCACTATAGTACAAGCTACTGGGTAATTCAGTTCTGGATGTCATAACACTCAATACATCACACCTGACGGGTCCAGTCCCAGCAGACAGAGTGCGCATTCGGACCACGGAAAACAGTCTGTAATGGGCATATGAATACTGTTCAGCACGCGTCACTTATTTTTGTTATTTTTCACTTTTTTTGCCGAACAGCTAAACAGTATTAGAGCGCTGAGGAGTCTGGCGCCGACTCAGTCGATCCTGGGCACGGTACACCCTGAACATCTCACCAGTTCATTAAATGGCCAACACACAACCACATCACTCACACTTAGGGGCAATTTGGAACGGCAAGTTAGCCTAATACGCATGTCTTTGGACTGTTGGAGGAAACTGGAGGACCCTGAGAGAACCCAGACACCTGGGAATCGAGGGCAGGAGCTCACCACTCCACCACGGTGCCATCTATGTATGCAAAAACTTACTTACTCACTTATTCACTACTTTTCCAGCCCACTAAATCCTACTAGGGTCACAGGGAGGCTGGAGCCTATCTAAGTCGACATTGTGTGATGCCAGGGCTACACCCTAAACAGCTCAGCAGACCATCGCAGGGCAACCCTAATGCAACCACACACCAAAAGAACGAGTTGAAGCGGTCGATTCGCCTAATATGCATTCCTTTGGACTGTTGGAGGAAACCCGAATACCCAGATGGAGCCCACTATCTAATTATAGAGTCGGCAATAATATGAACCTGTATATGTCATCCGATGTAGACATTCTAATCCCTGTAATGAATAAAACATTGTGCTTTGAAATGAAGCTGCTTGTTATATTGTCAGTGCGGCGTTCATATTGTGTTAAAAAAAAAAAACCTGGGATCCGAAAAGTCACTTCTCAGCACCCAGTGATAAAATATCGATATCGGGAACCCATTAGGCAGGATAATATTCCAGCCGCCTTGATTTGTATTGAGTATGTGTCTGCTGGCTCGGGCTTTGATAAAATGAACTGGCCCACAAATCAGACCTTAATGGGAGCCTACTTATACATACAGCTTAATTAAAGGTTGTGGGCTTATTAACATGTGTCTGAGAGATGGAGACCTGCTCCTGTATTGAACCAGGTTGTAAAGGTTTTATAGATAACCTATCATTATTAAAACCCATCGCTTAATATCGGATCTTAATAACCTGTCAGTTTGAGGACGATTCTGATGATGATTCTCTTTATGGCAAGTCATTATATTTTGGGGGGGGGTGGCGTTCCTTATGCCTCCGTTATCTTCTCACAGTTGGTGTAGCTTTTAACTCCGGTATCACAGGATCGAGCAGGGGCGTCAGACTCATTTCACTGAGGGTCACATGACTAAATTTAAAGGTGATCGAGAGCCGAATATTCACCGGACGTCTATTTTAAAAGTGCTTAACAGCATCAAGCTAGCATGCAACCTTTCTTCAGTCATGAATGACTAGCTGTTGACTTGCAATAGGCTGCTGCCACCTAGTGGAAGGATGAAGAATAAGGTTTCATGATAATGGCTGATACAAAGAATGTACGATAACCATATTCTCAGAAAGCTCTTGCGGGCCGCAGAAATTGAGGTAACGGGCCAGACTTGGCCCGTGGGCCGGAGTTCGACACTGATGGGGTAAAGGATTAAAACAGAATGCTAAAGGGTTAAATTGTTGTTTATTAGGCTAGTGCATTTGTTCATCATTCTACTACGACTACTCTTTAATATCCTAACTTTAAATGCGAACACAAATCCTTGATCTCATTATATCATACTTATCAGTATTTTCTTACGGTGGCGCTGAATATCTCGGCGATTGAAAAGGTTTAAGGCGGTGAAGATACACTGTTCTTTGCCGAGCCCTTGAATCCAATTAGGGTCATGAGGAGGCAGTAGCCTATCTCACCTGACACTGGGTGAAGGTAGGATACACCCTCAACTACTCACCAGACCATTGTAATGCCAACACACACACAACCATTCACTCATACACGCAGGGCAATTTGGAGCAGTCAAATAGCAGACTGTGCATATTTTTTGTAGCGTGGGAGGAAACCAGAGTACCCAGAGGAAACCAATGCAAGCATGGGATGAATTTGCAAGCTCAACACAAAAAAAAGTCCAGTGCAGGAATCAAACCTGGAACTTCTTGCTGTGATACTGTTATAATATATATATATATATATAGACTCTTATCTGTCCTGATTTTAAACTGCATCCACACATAGTAGAGAGCTAGCACCAGTGCTGTAGTGGTCAAAAAATAAGTGAGGACACGATGGCAGTGAAGCGACCGAGGCGGGCGGAGCACGGGATACCCCCTCCCACAAGGGTGGTCTGGGAGGGGCTTTGAAACTATTTAGCACTTCCTCTCCGCTTTTTATTTACACATTAATGGACATTTACGTTGTTCATCTATAAAGTAGACCAAATTAAGTCAGTACACGCACCTCAGCCACTATAACAATTGGGTACACGGCGTGTATCCACCACTACAGCACTGGGTAGCACCTTACCCTAGAAAGGGCCCTGTGGTAAAGGATACGTCCCTCCTGTCAGACCTGGTCCTCCTACTATGTGTGGCATTGTTTGTGATGCCTCAGTTTTGCCAACACACAAACTAAGAGAAGGGAACTCTGACTCTAAATCCACCTGCCGCCTTGTAGGTTCTGCCTCTGGTGCTGGCAAAGACTAAGAGAAGGCACCGTGAAAATAAACCACTTGATGTGGAGTGGCGCCCCTCAAGGTATCAGCCTACAGTCTCCCAATGAAAGCCAGAGCAGGCTCGGCATCGGAAGACACCAAGGGTCCGCACTGGACTATGACTAGGACACCAGCCTCGGACACCCATCAGTAGAGATATCTATCAGGAGGTGATCTCTGTATCTGTATATGACTGATTCTACGACACTGCTTATCATTTTATTCTATTACATCGTAATAATTGTGTAATAAGCAAAAAAAAAAATCTGTTGTTGTACTTTGGAGATGGGATGGTTGTGTAGGACTTAGCTGGTCTGCCTCAAAGCGAAAACGGTCTTGGGTTCGGTTCTCAGGCTCAGAGAGACCGTTTCTGTGCTTGAGTGCATTTTCTCCGGGTACTCCGGGTTCGTCTCCCGATCCAAAGACGTGCAGTTACTGTTGCTGGGTGCTTCCAATTGTACCTAAGTGTGTTTGTTCTGCGATGAACTGGTGAGCCTTCTGTCTTCTCCCAGAGTCAGCTGCGATAGAGTCCAGCCTCCCAACGACCCTGGTAGTGTTAAGTGGTTCAGCAGATGTATAAATGAAGAAATGAATTCGTGTTACATTTTGTGATTAGTGCTGTTTCTCTTTTTCTCTGAATTGGAAAGCACAGACAGTTTCGGCAGTTTCGACATGGCCAAAAAATTACTTCTGTGTTATGATTGACTTTCTGTCCATTGTAATTGACTATTAGGTACAATGGACACACACACACACACACACACACACACACACACAGCAAGTATTGCCAGGAGCATTGTACCTTTTAATTACTATTATGTTTTAGCTACGTACTATACAAGTCCTTATATTGCTATGCACATTTTATAAACAGTGTAATATGTGTGTTAAAGTGAAGCTTCATATGAAGGACGGCAACAAAATCTAAGGGGGAAAAAAAATACAAGCTTTGAGATTAAAGTTCATGTGTTGATGGAAGCCCATTTCGAAACCACTAACAAAAAGAAGTAGCTTGTGAGTCATAATTATGAGATGCTAAGTCATAATCATGGATACGTAAGTTCTAATTGAAATGATACTTCATAATAATGGGTTCATAAGGTATAGTAATAGTAAAATGCTATGCTGTTATTAAGAGTTAGTAAGTCATACTTATGAACGATTAAGTCAAAATGTTAAGATTCTGAGTGTATATTTGGTGGTGTAAGTCATAATTATGGGATGCATTCATAACTGTGAGTGATTTCATCATAATTATGAGACGCAGTCATAATTGAGGGTTAGTTAGTCATAATTATGACACGCAGTCGTAATTGTGGGTTAGTTAGTCATAATTATGACACGCAGTCATAACTGTGGGTTAGTTAGTCATAATTATGAGACACAGTCGTAATTGTGTTAGTCATAATTATGAGATGTCAGGTAGCAGTTATGAGTTATTAAGTCGATTTTAAGATCCTAAACTGGGGTCGGCAACCCGTGGCTCCGGAGCCGCATGCGGCTCTTTCGTCGTTATACTGAGGCTCTGAATGGCGTTTATTTGTGTTTGTTCTTTTTTATTTTAGTTCAAAATTGGAAGATTATTCTGATCTTAAAATATTAAAACATAAAAAAAATATATATTTTATTGTTTTTCATCGCTCAAAATAAATGTCATACTTGCGGAAGATGGTACACCTGGTATACTCACCAAAACACCACGCATTTGTCGCAACTTTCAACCCCAGCAAGGCCAAGTATGGAGAAATGTAAGAAAAGAAAAATATCTGAAGAAAATAGNNNNTTTGTAAAAAAATTTGAAAGTCATGTATAATTTTCCTTCTACTTCACAATTGTGTGCCACTTTGTGTTGATCTTTCATACAAAATGGCAATAAAATATATTTATGTTTGTGGTCGGAATGTGACAAAATGTGGAAAAGTTCAATGGGGTATGAATACTTTTGCAAGCCACTGTATGTGTGTGTACACACACACACACACACACACACACACACACACACACACACACACACACATATATATATATATACTGTATATATTGTATAATCATAACATTTAATGAAAATTTTCCTATTGAGTTCCTGTTTTTGCATGTGAATCATATGATGGTGTTGCCATCCTACCTCTAGATTTTAAGTATGATATAAAATAAATATGTCAATTATATTGCTTACAAATACATTTGTTGCTAATTCATGTGTCTGGAAGAAGTGTTACTGAAAATCTTTAAAAAATACTGAAAACATTCATGAAGAATCCTGAAAATCCATATGTGAGGCATCTCTGCATTTGCATTTACCTCTGATTAGGGTAGCCTATCAGTATGCCTAATTTGTGGAGCAAAACTGGCTAATGCTAAACGGCCCAATGTCGCAAGACATTTCAACCATACACACAGAGCCTTTACTGAAAAATATCCAGAGGGAGAAGAAAGAAAAAAAGCTGTTTCGGTACTGATGCGGAAGGCTGGTTTGATGAAAAATCAATTCAAAAAGTGGGTGAAGTCTGCAAATTCAACTACATACACCACACAGGTAAGAAAAAGCAATATATACAGTGTTATCTTCATTTTAGATCAGATAGCCCATCTTCAAAAGGGTAGTCAATGCACTAATACGAGTTTAAATGAGGTGAACCCCGAAGCATGAAAGGGAAGTTGACACTCACACAACCATTCACACACACTTGCACATCTAGGGGCAATTTGCAACAGCCAATTGGGAAATAGTAAATATCTTTTTATTTCTTTTTAATAAATGTGATCATAAATCATTTTAGATGTGAAAAATTATTTGCGTCTCCCAGTGTTTTATTTTCCATGGAAACCATGTTCAAACGGCTCTTTCGGTGTTAAACGTTGCCGACCCCTGTTCTAAACTGTAATCATGTGGAAGTAAGTTATAATTATAAGATTTCAGACTCATAATAATCTATAATTATGACTTAGTGTCTGATATCTATGACTTACAAATTGACTTCCCCCCTCTCATCTCAGAGTTGGGCTTCCATACCGGTCAGCGAAAAGATACGGACTTTAATATTGCCCTTATTGTCAAGGAATAGCATCACCATCCGATTAAGTTGATGAGGATACCACAACAATACATTTACAATTATATAGAATGTAAAGCACAGTACATAGGCTGGAGCCGATCTCTGCCAACGCAAGGCGAAAGTGGGGTTGCACCCTGAAGAGCTGCCAGTCCATCACAGGACCGACACACCCACAACTATTCACACTCACACCTAGGGTCAAACTGGAACACCCAGCTCCCATGTCTTTGGACTGTTGGAGGAAACCAGGGTACCTTGAGGAAACCATCAAACATGGGAAGAACATGCAACAGAAGCCAGGTTAGTGTCTGTGTTGACAGTAAAGCACCAACCATATATTTACAAAAAAAAAAACCAAGTTACTTTCTTCTCGTCCTATCTGGTGCTATTCCGTCCTCTCCAGGTCTGTGTGTTTCTTTGCTGTCGGCAGTAAAAGCTGCGCCTCTTTCCCTCACCTTTGTGGAAACGTGTTGTTTGAGAGCAATTGCGCTCTCTATAAAAGGACTGGAGTGTTCGACTGGTTCCAATATTTGATTGCTAATGACAAACACCATTTCACAGTGATTTAAATTTCAAATTGATTCCTGGGAGCAGGACCCCACGGGTACTCGTGTTCCACAGCTGCTGAGTTCAGTTAAAGGAAAAGTATTTCTTCTGAGCCATGATGTACAAACTATAATTTTTGAAAAGTATATCCTAACATGAGCGAACTCCAAACTGAGGAACGCTGCTAGTTAGAGGGCAAAAGAGTGAATAAAATATATCTCTAATTTCCTTCTGCCCTCCTCTCCTTGCGGCTTCCCAGCTTATTTACTAGGGATATACTGTGTGGGATGGCACGATGGCGGAACGGTTAGCATGTCTGCCTCACAGCAAGAAGGTCCTGGGTTTCAGTCCCGGGCTCAGCAACAGTGTTTGTATATGGAGCCTGCATGCTTTTATGGGTTCCTTCTCAGGTTTTCATTCATTTATTTTCTGAACCGCTTGATCCTAATTCGCGTTGCAGGAAGGCTGACGCCCATCTCAGCCGACTCTAGGCAAGGGTGGGGTACATCCTGGACATCGCAAAGCTGACACTCACACAACAGTTCACACACACTTGCACACCGAGGGGCAATTAGGAACAGCCTATTAGCCTTCAGTGCATGTTTTTGGACTGTAAGAGGACACCGGAGTACCCAGACGAAGCCCACACAAGCACGGGGAGAACATGCAAACTCCACACAGAAACGCCCAGGCTGGGAATCGAACCCACGCCTTCTTGCTGTGAGACGGACGTGCTAACGTACACCATCTAGGGTAATATTAGTCATTTATTCATTTTCTAAACCACTTATTCCTAATTAGGGGCGCGGGGAGGCTGGCGCCCATCTCAGCCGACTCTGGTACACCCTGGACACTTTGGTGCACCACGAAGCAGAGTACACCCTGGACAGCTCGCCAGGCCAACACTGATGGCTATGCAGCCTACTCTTGACGAACATCAGCGATGGTTCTTTTACATCCCTCTCATTATATTATATTATATTATATTATATTATATTATATTATATTATATTATATTATATCATATTATATTATATTATATTATATTATATTATATAGTATTATATTATGAACTGAACTATTTATTTACATTTTTGTGAACACTCCACACAAATATTTGTTCTTCAAAACAATTAAAAAAACCTCTTTTAATCTTCAGTTCTTAATTCTTCTCAACTTCATTTTCTTGGCAACTGCTTAACTAACTCTAATCATTAGGTAAAGCTATCTTCTCTTCAAATAATCCTGTGTTTGAATGCTAAAAATGTAATGAACTTCACGCTTCATTGCTTCTGACATTGCTTAATTAATGAGTGCAGTTAAAGTACATCGGGCCTGGTAATTGATTTATATGCGGAATTTGCACATACAGCTGTTGGTTCCTGTAAGAAAGTAATCACTCAAAATGGGCTCATTTTTACTGATGAGTGAGGTGCCTGAAGGTCAAATCCCTGTCAGCTCAACACTGTCTCTTCTCTGGATGTTCAGATGCTTCTGTGTTGGGATTAGTAGAAACAACCCCGTCAGAACCATCAGGACTTTTGTCTCTGTGCATCACCACAATGGATCCCAATGGGGAGGAATATTAAATTTACAGCTCATTGAATCGGAGCTTAAATGTGGTGTAATGGCAAAGTTTTACAGCAAGAAGGTCATGTGTCATGGCGCGGCACATCCCAGTCGCGAGGGACACTGTCCTGGCGGCCTCGTCTTCTTCGTGGCTTTCTGCGCAACCGGAGTGGCGCGCCCCAGTGATCGTCCAGGTGTATCCGATTGCACCACTACCTATAAGCTGGACTTGTGAATTCACCGGTTGTCGGATTCTACTGGGTTTTTCTCTTTGTTTTCGTGAGCTCTGTCAGTCTGTGTATGCTGCCGCTTTAAGAAATTGAACTGTGTGTGTGTTTGGGTATTCCTGCCTGGTGTACTTCGGTTTACCTTCGTTTTTTGTTTATCCTGACTGTCTGTGCCACGGAGAGTGTATGCAGTGTGTTATCTTTGTTTTATGACTTCAGTCAGTGTTTGTTGGAATACCCTGCAACAAAGAACTGTTTGCTTTCATCCATCATCTGCTCTTCTGGCTCTTAACCCACCCAGCTACACTAACATGCTTAGCGTGTATGCTAACAGTCATGGGTTTGAGTCCCGGGCTCGAAGAGGCTGAATGAGATAAATTAAAATGAGTTAAAAAGAGAGTGCACTCTCCCTATATCTCACAGCAAGATGGTGCTGGGTTTAAATCTCTGGGTCTTGTGTGGAGATTGCATGTTGTCCCCATACGTGCGGGCGTTTCT
This sequence comes from Euristhmus nudiceps, assembly GCA_030068295.1. NCBI lineage: Eukaryota > Metazoa > Chordata > Actinopteri > Siluriformes > Plotosidae > Euristhmus > Euristhmus nudiceps. Next base: position 11,119,276 of record JAQNCB010000004.1, on the reverse strand, counting down.
TACGCTTTCAGGACAGACTAAATAGGACCGAACTGCAGGACTAGCAAGATACGGCGTAGACTGGAGACAAAGCAAGATGTTTATGTGTGAATAATCCAGAGAAACAAACAGAATGACTGGTCGAGACAAAATCCTAAAACATAGTACATGAGCAACAGCAAGGTGAAAAACAAGATGACCTACAATCATAAACAATCTTGCAGCAATCAACAGGAATCGACATGAAGCAGCCCAGGGGAGCAGGTTAACAGGAAATTAATAGCAGTCTTTGATAAGGAACAGGTGAGAGCAGGTAATTGGCAGGGCCACGCCCATTAGCTAGGAGAGACACATGAAAAAAAAAACACAGACAAAAACCCAGGACAGCTCCCCTAGTGGCGACACAGTGCAGATTCTTGACAGCGTTTCTTCCATTTTTTGGTGAACATGTAGGTCTGAGTATGAAAGCGTTGGCCCTGCGATGGTCTGGCTAGCTGTCCAGGGTGTACACTGCCCTCACTCAGAGTCGGCTGAGATGGGTGCTAGCCTAACTGTGACTCTAATTAGGATTAAGTGGTTCAGAAAATGGATGAATGAATGATATATATATATATATATATACACACCCATGAGGTGGTGCAGTTGTTATCATGTTCGTCTCACAGCAAGTCGGTCCAGTGTTCGATTCCCAAGCTCTGGAATTTCTGTGTAGTTTGCATGTTCTCTCCGTGCTTGTGTGGGTTTTCTTTGGGGACTCTGATTTCCTCCTACAGTCCATAAAATGGATATTGGGCAAATTTGCCGTTCCAAATTGCCCCATGAGTATGCTGGCCCTGCAATGGCATGGCAGGTGGTGTAGGGTGCACCCCATCTTCGCCTTTGCGTTGAATCCCCATCCCTAGGATTGGTTATCCAGCACCTTCCCACCGGGACACCACTGCCCTTATTATTATTATTATTATTATTATTATTATTATTATTATTATTATTATTATTATTATTGATTATTATTGTTGATTTTTTTTTTAGAAATAAAGATATGAATAAATAATGGCTGGTATTTTTTGTAATTTAGCAGTATTTTATTTATTAACGCAGCCTAAAGGGGGGCACAAGCCAGTGTCTTCCTTGTGCCGGTCCCAAGCCCGGATAAATGCAGAGGGTTGCGTCA
>JAQNCB010000004.1:10527920-10544174 GCA_030068295.1 Euristhmus nudiceps | reverse complement strand
ATATATATATATATATATATATGTATGTATGTTGCATACACAGTGTGAAATCGAAACGTTATAGAATGCAGTGAGATAAAAAAGAGTTTCCTGGACGGGAAGCAAGAAGGGTCATCATCCACAATAATCCTGAATCCAGAGAACTCAGAGCTTGGCACGTCCAGGTAACACGTCCACACTCCCAATGCTCTGTGATGTCTATTCCTGACGCCGTGCGTATTTCGGCCGCCCAACAGCTGCCCAGATTGTTGACACCTGGGCCACACCCGAGCACGCTGGGGCACGCTGTACGGCTGCTGTAGTTCTTCCGCCTTAGAGCCCCATAAGTGGCCGCATTGCTCAGTTCAGTGGATATCGAGAAGATGAGCGAATACATCACAAATTCAGTATGCGCAAGTGTTCTGAGGCGCTGTTCTGTAGACCAGCCAACATCAACAAGTTTGTCAGAAATCTGGAGTTAGATTTTGGGTTTAGGTTAAATATATCCAACACAGAGCGAGCTAAATATTTAGCCGAGTGTTTACTCAGGCATATGATGAAGTGCGTCTAGCATGCAGTGACTCATGAAGCTCATGACACTAAATTCGCATCTTCATGTTTGCCATCAAAAATAAAGCGCCTAATGATGATGCCGCCTAAATCCGAAGGAGTGTAATAAATATTGTGGAATTAGACACGCTTACATCCTGTGCAACGTGAGCGCTTTTACAGGTTTGATGTGAAGATAATTGTCGTTTTCCCATCCGGTCCCTGCTGTTTAATCATGAAAGAGTTTAGGAAAAGGCTGCAAGGTCACTGCTGACTCCGGTTTGGGACGCAGCCTCTGAAATCTCGCAAGCTGATTGGTCGAGACACATTTCCCGGCAGAAGAAAAAGAGGCTGGGATCAGAATCACGAGCGACCCCTCGCGGCATTTTCCTGAACCTTTTCCCTATTTTAGCTTATTTTTAAAAATTTTTGATGAATATTTTTTAAAAAGCCGCGATGCACTGAAGCCGCAGAACCTGAAGCGCGATATAGCGAGGGATGAGTGTACTATCTTCTGTTCTACTTCTGACTCCGCCCCATTTTGTTTATGCGATGTCACTTGACTGTTCCCACCTTTTGTGTTGCTTCTTTATGGGGCCGGTGGCGTAGCAGTTAGAGTGCTGGGCTCATGATCATGAGGTTGTAGGTTTGAATCTCGGTGAGACTCCCACCGTGCTAGGACCCCTTAAGGTCTGAACCACAAGTGTGCCTCTGATCACCCAGCAGTATAAATGGGTTCCAGTAAAAATACTGGGAAGGGAACCTGCGCTGGACCAGCGTCCCATCCAGGAGGAGTTGAACTCCGAGTCGCTTCACACTACAGAAACCGAGGATAAGCACCGGCACCGATGACCCATTGGGCTTGGGTTTCAAAGCCCACAGACCTTTTTATGGTGTCACTTTGTGTGTTCTTCCTTTTGTTTTTTCATCTTCCTTGACGTATTCTGCATGCAACTGTAACGAACAAGTAGCAAAGTTCTTACCATGTATTTTGTTGTTGTTGTTGTTATTGTTGTTGTCCAAGCTTTGTTTCATCCAATTTCAATGCATTTTTTATACCCCGCTGCCTCAAAAAATTTCCTGATTCACCTCCACATGACATGTTATAAAGTACACATTGTGAATCAGTAGTGCTTTGCAGTACATGATGCATTTCTCATTACTACAGTTTCATGAAGCTCCCGAGCGGAAAACCATGGTCATGTACCATGGCTTAGATGGCTGTCCCGTGTCTGTCTGGTGTCCGAACATGCCCACCATTCAAAACCCAACAAGGCCAAGTTGATGCTAATTGACTGTGATGTGTTAGTGACCTACATGAAGCTGGGTTGCAGTTAAACAGAAACAAAACAAAACGAGAGGCTCATGCACCACTGCTCAGACTCGCACAGACTAAAATACACACACAGGGTAGGCAGATAGGCTTGTAGGTAAATAAATGCTCCTGAAACAAACAGTGCAATCTGAAAGTTGACAGAACATGAGCCTGTCAGGCAGATAATTAAACACGATGGGGGATACAAATGAATACGGACATCAGAAAGGCGACAATAACACAAATCCAGGCTCAGCGGATTTTTTACGATACATTTATCGGTAGCGCCGTGTTTAGACAGTTACATAAATCTACTGTGTGTATTATCTTAATAAGAGCAGCACAGCTGCTCTGATATTTAGCAGAATAGTATTGACGTAAATGCTTACACATCAGCTTTCCCACTTAGTGCTGATTGGACAGTCTGAATTTTGGGTGTTTGATGAATTTATAGAGTGTCGAAAGTCAAATGATAGCAGCTCTTGTTAGCATTAGGAAAAGTACCGGCCTCATACCCAGACGTAGTACGTGTGAGTGTTCCTGATATGCGGTTGTAATTTCCTACCAAAAAAAGACAACCTGTGAACTTGCAAGAGTGTTAAGGGTACGCAAGGCTCATTATAGAGAAGCACATCTTGTCTGATCCGACAGAACAACGACGGTAACACAACCTGCTGAACCTGTCCAGGGATTTTTAGAGACGGCGTAGAGCGAAAACCAAGGTGGTCTTTACTATAATAACGTCCGGATCTACAGGCAGGAAGTACCGGACGGAACAAAAACACTGAACATGAACGGAAAAGAGATCGTATATAAATGATCAGCAGGAGCCGAGACCTAAAATCTGGAACAGAACAGAACCGACGTTATCGGCTGGAGTCTAAAATATAGCCGGAACAAACCGGAACAGAACCGGAACAACGATCCAGCCCCAGGAAGCGATTAGCGGAAACTTAAGTCGACCGTTCTAATGGACCACGGGTGTGGTAGGCAATTGGCGGGGCACGCCCGTAGCCTACAGGAACCCATGAAGAAGAGTACTGCCACAACCCGCAACAGCGCCCACAAGTGGCGATGCCATGCAGTGCCGTGACACTTACGGAATTTTCATTCATTCATTCATTTTCTGAACCACTTTATTTCTAATTAGGGTCGCAGGGAGGCTGGCACCCGTCTCAGCCGACTCCGGGCGAGGACAGGGTACACCCTGGACAGCTCGCCAGGCCATCGCAGGGCCAGATTCCAGATGTGTATGATTGTATTTACGATATTTTCACAGGCTCTGATGTCATTTTATGCGGCGTGGTTTCCTGATCCGGTGAGAGCGAGAGCAGAGGTTTCTAAAAGGAAACTAACGCCGCTTATGGGGTTAATTTGAAACGGAGCGGTACGCTGGAATAAAAGATATCATTCATGCTAATAAAACAGTGACATCCATTTTACCCACGGTCGTACTTCACTTTAAGCGAGTCCTCCATTCGAAACTTTCCGCTGCTAAATCGCCCGGAGCGGTCCATGAGCGGTTTTAATATCTCGAATTAAAACACTAAAAGAGTCGCCGCACGTGCCACCCAGAAGCGCTGTATCTCACACCAGAAGATGATCACATCATTCCGGCGCAGTCTGTCGGTGCCATCCAATAACGTCACACGCTACCGCGTGCTAACGCTATTAAATCACGGAGGAGCGCGATCGCTGTAACCGACCCAGGAAGCATATTTAAAAATTCAATTACATTAACTTCCCTTTCTTTTATTATAGTCCAGATTACTTTTCACATATTAGTAATATGGCGAAGATACAGATACAGTAATTCACACGTTTTCCTTCAGTCCTGTTTGAGTCGAGTTCACCGCCCGCCTCCAGATCGCTGCTTTGGGATGCCACCATATGGCACCAGGGTTGGAAAACGCTCTATGACAGAGTGTGTTGGAAAAAATTCCAGACTGGGGCATCAAAGAGTGTCCATGCGCACAGACTGCTGAAGCACAATATGCTGAAGCCTGACAAGGTAGAGATGGACCAAAGCATCGGTACCTTTCCGTGGGACTGAAACCAATGACACGCTTTTTAAAAACATTATTATTTCTCAATGCCACCGTCTGATGCTTCGTCACTTCTGTATTCATTTATACAATTATACTCTTGATGAGCCACCTGATCTTACTAGGGCTACCGGAAGGCCAGGTCCTATCTGGGCCAAGCCCAGGCGAAGGCAGGGTACACCTCGAACAGCTCGCCAGTCCATCACAACACCGAGGGGCAATTTCATTCATTCATTCACTATCTAAGCTGCTTAATCCTAATTAGGGTCGCTGGGAGGCTGATGCCCGTCTCAGCCGACTCTGCGTGAGGGCAGGGTGTACACCCTGGAGAGCTTGCCAGGCCATCGCAGGGCTGACACTCACACAACCATTCACCCACATACACACATTCACATTTAAGGGAGGTCTGGAACAGCCAATTAGCCTACTGTGCATGTTTTTGGACTGTAGGAGGAAACCGGAGTACCCAGAGGAAACCCACGCAAGCACGGGGAGAACATGCAAACTCCACACAGAAACACCCAGGCTGGGATCGAACCCAGGACCTTCTTGCTGTGAGGCGGACGTGCTAACCGCGGCGTCCTGGTGCCAGTGGGGCAGTTTGAAACAACAAATTCCCAGAGGCTTCAAATCTGTAGCCCTAAGGACGTGCGATCGACCCCCGGAAGTACCAGTGGGAAGTGGAAAGACCTTGACTCACACTAACTCACCCGACTTTGGCTGACAGCGGAATTGCGACCAGCAAAAGACTAAGAAGCCTGAGCGTCCTGACGACTACCACTTGATAGCGCCGCCATCTCTGCTGAGGTTTCATCTGCTCCGCTCTTCCAAATGACATCGATCCACTCAGCTCTGCCCCCGACCCAAACTGGTCTACTGGGGATGCCGTCCGTCATCTTCTGCATACTTCCTTCTTCGCTCAAGACACTAATATAGGGAGGTATGTAACACTGCCCTTTAGAGCACCACCGGGCCATGTCACCGGTTAGTTGTTATCGCGCCCTCACAAAGGCTGAATCTACTTATCTTTGGGCTCCTCCCATCAGGGGTCGCCACAGCGAATCATCTGTTTCCATCCATCCCTGTCCTCCCCATCCTCTTGTCTCACACCAACTAACTTCAAGAGCGGTTTTTCAAAATAGAAGCTCTTTCAGACTCCGATAATTAATAAAATCTTATTTTTTATTTATTATTATTATTATTATTATTATTATTATTATTATTATTATTATTATTATTCAGAAAGGCTGAATAAAAAAAAAGATTTTTAATAATTAGCGGAGACTGAAAGAGCTTTTATTTTGAAAAACCGCTTGTCTCGGTCACCTAATGAACTACATCAAAAAATACACCCACAAGCAAGCAACAATGAGTAAAAACAAACGTGTTTGGAGAGCTTCCCACTGGTTCCGCAGGACGGTGAGTTGTATTTTTACACACTTTGTATTTAGTTGTTTCGGTACCGCTCCATGAAAGCATTGTTTCACATGAAAACGTTGGTGACCGCTGCTTTAGAGACTGTAGCTTGGCCTTCAACACCATACTTTGTGATATTCCGCCCACCAAACATTCCTCTTGGTGACTGGGTTCAGTGCCAGACTTTAAACACATCCAAGGCCTCAGTGCAGAGGGTGAACATCCTTCTGTATCTTGATGTGAACATCACAGAGGGTCTGAAGTGGGCATGGCATGTCCATACTCAGGTCAATAAGACTAGCTGGTGTCTTTAACACTCGCCGTAGCTTAGGAAATCCAAGGTCCCACTAATAATCCTGCAAACTTTCCATCTTGGCACCAAGAAATGCATCCTGGCTCAGAGCATCACATCCTGGTTGGGGAAGTGTTCCGCCCAAGACTGCAGAGGGTGGTGCATTCAGCCGACCGCATCTCCAGTTCAGCCCTGGCCTCACTGTGGGACGTCTATACCAGATGGTGCAGGACCACAGCAATGAAAAATCATCAATAACCTTAGCTACTCTAGCAACGGACTCCTCAGCCAGCTGAAATCTGGCAAGCATCTTTTGGAGCTTGTTGACCAAGACGGAGAGGCTCGGGAGGAGGTTCCCCCTCGGGGTATTTGGACTCAGGATTGGTTTTTATTGGCCAGACATGAATTGTATGTGCACAGAATTCGATATGGTGCTGCATGGGCACACAAACAACAAGAGGAACCAGGAAATAAAGTGTATGTATTATAATGATAAACCCTGAGATGCCTGGGAGCGGTCCTTAGATACGGACTATAGCCATGTTTTGTTACTCATAACGGATTTTTGCTAATACGTTGCTATTGTCAACATCTCAGTAATGGCTTCCAACGTTTGAATTCATACACGACTATTCTTTGGTAATTTATACACATTTTATTTTCTTTAAGTTGAGCCTAAACACGTCAGGTCTTGTTATTCAGTTATTATTATTATTTTTTGGGGGATTTTTCTCCATTTTTTCTCCTACTTTAGTCGTATCCAATTCCCACCCATCAGGTGTTGCCTTCCCTGTCACACGACCACCACCTACCAGGGAGGGGTGAAAGCATGCACACGCCCCCTCCGTGACATGCCATGCTAGCCACCTGTCTCTTTTCGAACTGCTGCATGCGCTTGCATATTTTTTGGGCGGGTCTAACACGCTCGGAGGGAAAACACTATCCGCCCCCTTCGTACGAATGAGCTCACAGACGCCTGTGATTGGCTGGCGATCGGTGTGAGTGACAGGGAGGTGAGCGTATGCCATCCCTCCCTCCCGTGAGAGTTCGGCCAATCAGCTCCCACGGACTCCCAGCTACGGATGGCTGTGTGCATTAACCCGGATTCGAACTTGTGGGTTTGGTGGCATTTTCATGAATTTTAATCCGGGACCGAATCACGGTCATGGCGACGCCCAGTACGGAACCTGTGGGACCTCGGATCGGCTTCAAACTTCGGAAAATCCTACTTTAATACCTGAACGACGCCCCTGCACTGTTATCTGTACCTGTGATGTCACACGAAGTGAAAATCTCACCTTCAGTTTGAAGTCATTGTAACATCGGTATAAACCCTGACGGGGATGTTCGTAATGTGTTTTTGGATTCATGACGGCTGCCCAGTCAATCAAAATAACACGTCGCGAACCAGCACCGATCCGAACCTACCGGCGAATTTTGGATGACGTCATCACGGCGCGGCTTAGATATCCAGGAGAATCGGGGTTTGTCCAAGTGCCTTGAGAGACTTTCATGACTCGCCACTGTCGCCAATGTACGCTAATTAGCATTTCGCACAATCCTTATCTCGGAGACTGTCGATATTCTTACCCAATATAATCCACCCTGTTCACTTTGCCCCTGTCAGCTAGCTGGGCGGCAATCTAATCTACAATCTTGACACCGTTGACACCGTTATTTATTTATTTAACTTTTCGAAACCCGGCTAATACTTTCCCGAAACTTTCCGATTGCGTTCCCTGTTAGTCGGTGTGACATACCGCCAACCTCACCTGCCCTCAAATACCTGGGGGTGACTTCAGAACTTGGTATGAACGCATGAAACAGCTCCGGGTGTTTAGCAAGCTGCTGGGAGGAAATGAAAGCTAAGGCTGTCAGAAGTGAGGCATAGCTCTCAGCAGCAAGATAACGATTTCTAATCCACGCACGGTAGTAGTTTAATACTTTCTGACTGATACTATGAAAACGCGGACAAAATATTTCGCCTGGAAAGCCTGTCCCGAAACTGTGCTCTGAATAAGATTATCCTTATCTGCCTCCGAGCTCGGACCGCTTCAGTCAGCGCTATCAGCGACAGAAAATGTTCATTCAGCATGTTTTCTGTCTTGGGTTTGACGCCCCGTATGAGGTCCGGTGTAGGATCAAAGGCCGCGCGGCTTCAAAAGCCGCCACAAAAACGAAGTAAGCGCCTGATAAGGCCGTGTTTATCTGTCTGCGTGCTCGGTGTTCCTGGCTTCAGCGTGGAGATAGCATCGCACGTCAGCGTGACGAGCACAAACAGTCAAGCCTAAATCCGCCGCCAGAGAATTCGGCATCTTTCGGCCTCATTGAGCAGGGAGAAGGAAAAAAAAAACAAAACAACAGCCCATTCAAAGGTTTTACCACGGCGTTTTGCATCGTCAGCCCCGCCCCAACACTTCCCACCCCCTCACACCACACCACCCCCTGCATGTGCCGCTCTACAGTTGAACATGCCTTTGAAACATTGATTAGCATTTTAGCGCCTTGTTGTGTTTTTCACCTTCGAGGCTTTCTGCATGAAAACAGAAGCTCAGGGATTTTACAGACACCTTATTAAATCCAGTTATAATGCCTTGAACTACAGTTGTGTGTGTGTGTGTGTGTGTGTGTGTGTGTTTGTGTGTGTGTATTATTGAGCAGCAGGTGAATCATTCATGGATCTGTTGCTGCAGGGAAAGAAACAGAAGAAGTGTCGATCACAAGTACATGTTTAATCGTACGAAGTCCCATCCAATGCGATTCTCCACCAGGGGACGGGCAGGATATAAGAGAGCAGCCTTTCTGGAAGAGCTGCATACCTACATGCATGCAGCAAATGTTGCTCTGTGTAACGCTTTAGAGGAGACAACGTGTCATTTTTCTTAAATCACACCTCCTTGTTTCCGCGCTCCTCACATCGTTCCTTGAGTCTCGCCATGTATCCTTGGTGGGAGGGGCTATCGAAGCGATCTCCGGTTTAATAGTCGTGCACTTTGTCGATGCGCCACACGGGACATATTCTTTGTGCATCGCAATCATGTTTTTCTATTAATATTTAGTGTGTTTAAAATTAAAAGGCAGAACCTGACAGATATCGAGTTATAAATAAAATACACATCAGGGTTCAATAAATACACCTTTTAATAACACGGATAATCGCCAGCTTCCCGAGTCCCGAGGATACGTGTGATATGCAACGGGTTGCTAAAGAAAAGCACCGACTTCGAGTGTACGCCGCATGGAAAACAAAAACAAACAAACAAACAAACAAACAAACAAAAAAACAAGACAGTCCATGACCCAACATTAAAGGCACACCTCACCAGGCGTGGGGTTCGAGGCAATAATGGCGGATCCGTAAGCAAACAACACAACACAAGCGAAGTGCACCCCAAGCTTAAAAGTAAACATGCCGGGCTTGAGCCGAGGCCCGGATGGTTTTCCGGAAAATCCCAGAAGGAGGCAATGAGAGATAGAGGAGTTGAGAGAAAAAGGAAAAGTCTGTTGGGATTTTTTACACCCGACCCTACTGGCTCAGCAGGGCGGAGCTTATCCCCGGATTCTGTAGCGTGAACCGATTAGGAGTTCAACTCCTCCTGGATGGGACGCAAACCCATTTATACTGCTGGGTGGGCAGAGCCACCTTCCCCAGGGACCTTCGCACGGTCGGGTTTAACAGGGATTCAAACCTACAACCTGCTGATGACGAGCCCAGCACCTTCACCACACCGCCAGCCCCACCCTGGGGAGGAGGTCAAGAGACACCAATTCATTCATGCATTCATTCATCGAAGCACTTAATCCTACTAGGGTCTCTTGGTGAAGCTGGACATCGCACGCCATCGAAAGGCCATCGCAGAGCCGTTCGTCCTCGTGCCTGGGGTCAATTTTTGGAACCGGCGAATAGCAGCATGTGTGTGCCTTTGGACTGGGAGACAAAACTGTTGTCCAAGAACTTCTCACCGTGAGCAGATCAAGCGGAAGATGATGATGATGATGGTGATGATGATGATGGTGATGGTGATGATGATGATGATGATGGTGATGATGGTGATGGTGATGATGATGGTGATGATGGTGATGATGATGAAGATGATGGTGGTGGTGGTGGTGATGGTGATGATGATGGTGATGATGGTGGTGATGATGATGATGATGATGATGATGGTGGTGGTGATGATGGTGATGATGATGATGATGATGATGATGGTGGTGGTGGTGGTGATGATGATGATGGTGGTGATGGTGATGATGATGATGATGATGATGGTGATGATGATGATGATGATGTTGATGATGATGATGATGATGATGATGGTGATGATGATGATGATGATGATGATGGTGATGATGATGATGATGATGATGATGGTGATGGTGTTAGTGATGGTGGTGGTGGTGATGATGACGTTGGTGGTGATGGTGTTCATGATGATGGTAATGATGATGGCAGTGCTAATGATAGTGCTGGTGGTGTTAATAAGGATGATAATGGAGGCGATGGTGATGATGACAGTCATGGTAGAGATGATGGTAAAAGTGGTGTTAAATGGTGGAGAGAATGATGACAATGATACTGATAGTAAAGAGGGTAATAATTGTGTAGAGGATGGTGATGATTGTGAAGATGATGATTGTTGTGATGATCATGATGATGATGGTGGTAATGATGATGAGGATGATGGTGGTGATGATTAAGATGGTGGTGGTGGCAGGGATAATCATGATGACGGTGGTGATGATGGTAGTGATAGCAATGATAATGACGATGATGGTGGTGGTGGTGATGATGGTGATAGTGGTGATGGCGGTGGTGGTGATGATAGTGATGCTGATGTGGTGGTGATTGTGATGGTGCTGGTGGTTGACATGATGGTGATGGTGATGATGCTGGTGGTGGTTCTGCTGATGGTGCTGGTGGTGTGGTGTGATGATGGTGGTGATGATGATGATGGTGATGCTGTGGTGGTGATGGTGATGACGATGGTGCTGGTGGTTGTGATGGTGGTGGTGATGGTGATGATGATGATGGTAGTGGTGATGATGATGATGTGTTGGTGATGAAGATGGTGGTGATGATGATGATGATGATGATGGTGATGGTTATTTTCTTTCTCTTTTTCATGGTGTTTGTGATGAATGAATTGTCTTCTGGATTTGTTTTCAGGATCTTTGGTTCTCCTGTCTGTGATCGCCGTCGAGCTGTTGGTCATTTTTCTCTTCATGTTGTGGCAGAAAGGAAACTGCCAGCCACAGGGTGAGGCATTCCATTTAAACACGAGATTAAACTCATCATCTGTGATAATGCTAATGAGTGAGCGCTAAAGACCAGCTTTTATTTTTCCAGTTTGTGTTTCAGCTCCTGAACCCTGTAACTCAGAACATTATTATGAAACCACAGACGACATCACACCATCGCCAACACCGGGTCAGGAACATTATCCATATATTCTTTAATTTAGTTATTTATTTATTTATTATTATTTATTTTGATATACTGTATTAATGCCGTAAGGGAAATTATTTCCTCTGGTAATTATATTACTATTTTACAGTTTTGTAGTTATTATGTGGTTTTTATTCAGGGTGACATTTTTACTGCATGGTTTGAAATGAATTCAAATTCTTTGTAATAATTGTTGATTAAAGTAAAGTTTGTGTCACGTTTACACATTTCAACTCTCCAGTGTTTATAACAGGTAAAGGTGAAGTTATACCTTCTTCAGTGGAGCCGAGAAGAGTGAGAAACAGTGAGCAAGAGAGAGAGAGAGAGAGAGAGAGAGAGAGAGAGAGAGAGAAGCAGTGAGCGAGAGAGAAACAGTGAGCTAGAGAGAGAGAGAAACAGTGAGCTATTGAGAGAGAGAGAGAGAGAGAGAGAGAGAGAAACAGCGAGCTAGAGAGAGAGAGAGAGAGAGAGAGAGACAGCGAGCTAGAGAGAGAGAGAGAGAGAAACAGTGAGCGAGAGAGAGAGAGAGAGAGAGAAACAGTGAGCGAGAGAGAGAGAGAGAGAGAGAGAGAGAGAGAGAGTGAGAAACAGTGAGCGAGAGAGAGAGAGAGAGAGAGAGAGAGAGAGAGAGCATTCGAGTTAATGCGCAGTTATCCGTTGCCGGTAGTCCACGGGAGCTAATTGGTCGAGATTCTTACTGTTGTCAACCTTCAGCTGTTACGTGTTTCTGGGTCTTTCTGCCTTCAGTTTTATCCTCAGTTAATAAAAAAACTTCTCAACTCGGTTTACTGACTCATTCCATTGAGTGTCCCTGAGTGACACATCGACAAGGTGCCCGATTATTGACCCGGAGATCACAAGTTCGAATCCGGTTTAATGCACACAGCTGACCGTGGCCGGGAGCCCACGGGAGCTGATTGGCTGAGCTCTCACTGGAGGGGGGATGGCACACGCTCACTTCCCTGTCACTCACAGCGATCGCCAGCCAATCCTGTTCCTCTATGAGCTCATTCATACGGGGGGGCGGGGGACTTTCCTCCGAGTGTGTTACACGCCCCCAAATGAGCATGGTGCCACCGTTTGAAATTGGCCGGTGTCTAGCATCGCGTGTCACGGCAGGGTTGAGGGGGCGTGTGCATGCTCTCATCTCTCCCTGGTTGATGGTGGTCATGTGATAGGGAAGGCAATACCTGATGGGTGGGAATAGAATAGAGAGAGTCTGTAAATATTTTTAATTACAACATTAAAAAAAGCAAAATTTCTGTCTATCTATCTCACCCCCCCTCCCCCCCCCCCCTATTTAAAAATAACAGGAAGTGACAAAACATGTCGAACTGTTTATGTCCTGGCACACGATCCGGTGAAACAGAGTCTGGGTAAATATATACACACATCCACATTATTCAATTATAACTGATGTATTTTATTTTATATATTTAGAAATAAATATTATAACTGTAGTATTTACACTAACATATAATACTATTACAATTGTATTAAAATTATAACTTGGTTTTATAACTGTAAAAATAACTGTAATAAATGTGTATTTATTTGTAATAAATATGAAAAAAAATCAAAGCATAGGGACAACATGGACAACCATCACAAAGGACAGAGTCCGCTGGTAGAAGTCCAGGGAGGTGTTCCTCCCTCTTGAGTGAATTCACCCTAGATACAGATACAGATTATGAAAAATAGAAATATAAGTGCAAATTTTTTATAACTGTAAAAATACTATAACTATAATAAATATTATAAGGCATCATCATCATCATCATCATCACCGAGGTGTTTCCAGACCAGTCAAGAGTCATAGTCCCTACAGCATGTTCTGGGTCGACCTGGGGTCTGTTTCCGGTCGGACATGCCCAAAACACTACACCATGGAGGTGTTTGAGAGGCATTCTAACCAGATGACCGAACCTTCTCAACTGGCTCCTGTCAATGCGGAGGAGCAGCGGTTCTACTCCGAGCTCCTTCCGGATGGCTGAGCTTCTCACCCTATCTCTAAGGGAGAACCCCGCCACCCTGCGAGGGAAGCTCTTTCAGCCGCTTGTATCCACGATCTTGTTCCTTCGGTCATTACCCAAAGCTTGTGATGGAAGGTGAGGGTTGGAACATGAATCAACTGGTAAACTGAGAGCTTTGCCTTGCGGCTCAGCTCCCTCTTTACCACAATAGACCGGTACAAGCTCCGCTTTACAGCAGAGTCTGCACCGATCCTCATGTCAATCTCCCGCTCCAACCTTTCCTGACTCGTGAACAAGACCCTGAGATACTTGAACTCCTTCACTTGGGGCAGGTCCACATTCCAGACCCCGAGGGGCATTTTACCCTTTTTCCGGGTGAGAACCACGGCCTCGGACTTGGAGGTGCTGATTCTCAGCCTGGCCGCTTGACACGCTGTTGCAAATTGCTCCAGTGGGAGCTGGAGTCCTGGCTTGATGAAGCCAAGAGGACAACATCATCTGTAAAAAAGCAGAGATTAGATCCGATGACCCCCAATCCAGAACCCCTCAATGCCACGGCTGTGCCTAGAAATTCTGTCCATAAAAATTATGAACAGAATCGGTGACAAACGACAACCTTGGTGGATGCCGAACCTCACTGGAAATGAATTCGACCTGTTGTTACCAATGCGGACCAAGCCCTGGCTCTGATGATACAGAAACCGAATGGCCCGCAGCAACAGATCTGGTACACTGTACTCCCGGAGCACACCTCACAAAATAGCCAGGGGGACACTGTCGGAAGCCTTCTCTAAATATTCAAAACACATGTAGACAGATTGGACAAACTCCCATGCTCCCTCCAGGATCCTGTGGAGTGTATAGAGCTAGTCAAGAGTGCCACGGCCAGGACGAAAACCACATTGTTCCTCCTGAACCATCGTTTGGATTCTCCTCTCCAGCACCCCTGCATAGACTTTCCCACGTAGGTTGAGAAGTGTGAATCCACCATAATTGGAACACATTCTCCGGCCCCCCTTTTTAAAAAGGGGGACTATTACCCCGGTTTGACAATCCAGAAGTACGGCCCCCAATGACCAGGCGATGTTGCAGAGACGTGTCAACCAAGGCAGTCCTACATATCCAGAGCCCTGAGATATTCGGGGCGGATCTCATCAAGCCCCAGAGCCCGACCACCGAGGAGCTTTTTGACTACCTTGGCGACTTCAGCCCTAGTGATGGGCAGACCCATACCCAAACCTCCAAGGTCATCCTCCTCCATGGAGGATGTGTTGGTGGGTTTGAGGAGGTCCTTGAAGTATTCCTTCCACCTCCCAAAAATGTCCTCAGTTGAGCTGAGCAGCTCCCCAGTTCCACTGTAAACAGTATTTGAGGAGAACTGCTTCCCTCTCCAGAGGCACCGAATGGTGGTCCAGAACCTTCCTGAGGCCAACCGATAGTCACTTTCCAGGCCCTCACTGAACTCCTCCCATGCCTGAGATTTTGCATCGGTGACACCTCGGGCTGCAGCACGCTTGGCCTGCCAGTACCTGTCTGCTGCTTTGAGAGTCCTACAGGCTAATAAGTCCAGATAGGCCTCCCTTTTCAGCTGGTTGATCCCCTCACCTCAGGTGTCCACCACCGGGTTCAGGGCTTACTGCAACGACTGGCGCTGGCCACAACTATGGGCTGCCGCCTCAATAATGGAGGCAAGAAACATGGCCCATTCGGATGCCATGTCCCTTTCCTCCTTCGGGATGTTGTTGTTGCTCAGCAGTGGGAAGTGGGAGTTAAAGGCCTCTCTGACAGGAGACTCTGCTAAATAGTCCCAGGAGACCCTCACTACATGCTTAGACCTTGGACCTGTCAGGACTGGAGGGCAGCCTCCCCCACCATCTAAGCTAGCTCACCACCAGGTCAAGCCCCTCTCGAGATAGGTGGTTGCAGAGCCCAAGCTATGTGTCACGGTGAGTCTGACTATATGTAGTCGGTACCTCTCAACCTCAGGCACTAGCTCAGGCTCCTTCCCTGCCAGAAAGGCAACATTCCATGTCCCAAGAGTCAGAGACAGTAGCCGAGGATCGCTCTGACAGAACCCATTCCTGTCAGTGTCCGGCGGCCGGCGAGATGCGCCGTGACCGCGGTGACGATTCCTACGTCCCATATGCAGGACCACAAATCCAAAAAAAAAACCAGGCAGAGAGAATGTCCTAGGAGCTCCAGGAAGTTTTATTAACACAAAACAGAAAATAACTTAACTTTAGCAAAAAGAAAAGGAACTCTCAAAAAACAAAACAACTATAAGAAAAACAAACCTGAAAATCATGGCATTGCAAAGCACTAGGCTAACCATCAGGAAACAGGAGGCATGGAGTGCAATGTCCCAGCAAGGAGCTAACAAACAGGGCCTCCTTAAATACCCAAAATAAACGACAAACAGCTGAACAGAATACGGCATGATTTGAGGAGGGAGTGACGAGGTGACGTCTCAACTGCACCCTCTGGTGGCGGGAAGTGGTAACGGCATGTCAGGATCATGACAATTCCTTCAGCTGCCACCCAACTCACAGCGCACCCGACCCTATAGCCCCTCGCACAGGTTGTGCATCCATGGGAGGGTAAATAATATATTATATATAATATATAATAATATATTATAAGTGTGACTATTATATTCCTGTGTTCCTGAAATACTCTAATGGTGTAAATTTAAAGTTGGAATTGGTTGAGTTTTTGTTGTAAACTGAAACATATCGAGACGTTTCCTTCAGTCTCTGTTTACTTTCGGAAAGATTCAAGGTAGTTCAGTATTCAGACTGGAGTTGACTAGACTGATGATAGAGAACCCGAGTGCACTGTGTTTATTAAACTGATTATTTATCATTTCACTCATTTCTCTTTTTCCTTCCACTGCAGCTCTATCCAGTGTCTCCATACAACCACAGGCGTATCGAGATCACAACGTGCCATGAGGACCTACATCAGAACGAAACAACGCACAAATGAACAGCACAAAAAGAAGCAACAACCAAACAACACACAACCAAACAATAAACAACAACCAAACAACAAACAACTGTCGGAAAAAACTCTATCCGGACATTGCCGTGGAAAGTGTCTCATCAACTGATAGCGCTGTGTTAATCACACAGTCTATTAATTTAGGCCAGCTTTCAGTATTACTGTTATAATAAAACACACCACACTACAACATAGATGAGAAGAGGCAGTGTTTATTTTCACTTCTATATTCTCAAAAG
>JAQNCB010000004.1:10448713-10459777 GCA_030068295.1 Euristhmus nudiceps | reverse complement strand
ACGTCAATCAAGGGCTAGATAGCTTATAGGTTGTCATGTCTATGCAATGTCATGCGATCGACCAATAGTGCCTTTGCAATCGACTGGTAGCTCGCGATCGACGTATTGAGCACCCCTGGTCTAATGTTTCAGTAGAATTATATACTCCTGTGTGTAACTGTGTGTAAAGGTGAGCCTTTTTCCTCCCCTGTGTTAGGCTCAGAGCAGGCAGACACACACTGTGAGTGTCTCACACACCAACATTTTCATTAGGCCTCGTCTCGTCACGTCATGTTTTAGTCGCCAAAGACCCATTTTTAGTGTGTCATCACGTTGTCATCATCCAAAAAAAGGAGCGTTAACAAAATCATTTAAACAGCACTGCCCCCAAAATGCGACCTATACTCCAGTGCGACTTGTACATGTTTTTTTTTTTCTTTATTATGCCATTTTTGGATGATTCGACTTGTACTCCGGAGCGACGTATAATCCAGAAAATACGGTATTCATCTTCCTTATTTTTAATTCATGGTTTATTCAATAATCTTTGTTTTGAGCAGATTGTTTGAAGCTCTACAGAGATATTTCCTGAGACTAAAGAAACAGAGTGAATTATTTCTCCCTCAGCACGTATTCTGGGCAGATCTCTTTTCAGAAGCTATTATGACGTTAAATATCGAACCTTTTACAGGCAATTCAGAATTCTGAGATTTTACAATTAGTGAAATTAAAACTGAATATAAATCCAGTTTAATTACAAAATCTTTGGAATAGAAACCATTTCTTAAAAGAGAAAGAAAGGAAGGAAGGAAAATAAAGAAAAAGAAAGAAAAGAAAGTAAAAAATAAAGAAACAGACAGAATGAAAGTAACAAAGAAGAAGAAAGATAAAAGAAAGGAAGGAAGGAAGAACGAAAAATACAGAAAAAATCATCACAAATATGATCACAAATATATTGGCCATTCTCATCGGTCAGCTGCTTGGTTGTTTGAAAGATGCAAGCAATCACAGAGTGTTTTACATTCAGAACTAGACCTTCAACTATTGTGTGAGCACAATGATGGCAAATGACAGTGATTCAGAGATGAAATGAAGAAGCATTTTATATTCATCTTTTCTCAAGTGGAAGCAAGATGACAGGATGCCAATCCACGAACTGGGCATTAAACCCAAAGTCAAAAGAACTGGGAGGGAACGAGATGGTGATTAAGGTAAATTTTCAATTGGTGAAATTCAGCGCAGCGACAATGGCGTCGTTGGAGACAGACACCATGCATGCCCGTCCACATGCCTTTGATTAACAAAGGTGTTTTTTTCGGTGCACTTTACACTGAAATCATCATGCTAATAAGCTAATTAAAAATAATTAACTAATTCTTTACTGGTGCAGGGCAGTGGCACATTCCACAGAGAAACCATGTGCAACATAGGGTGTTGTTTTATTAGACTGATATGGTTGGGTTTCTTTTTTTAATAGAATAGTGTGATGTTATGAGTGCGGGACTTACCTGCTGGCCATGTTCCACTCCAGTGCTGGATTCTGTGAATTTCTTTCACCCTCAGTTGGTGTGCTCCCCTTTGTTCCTTCTACCTGAGGCTGAAGCTGCCCCCACTGCGCAGTGCCCACATTGATGCTCTGGAGGTCAATTTGATACTGACGATCCTCAACCTCTGACCCTGGGTCATGTAGTACCCCCAGATTTAATGCTCTTCTAAAAAAGACAAGAGGATAGCAGGGTCAGAAAAATTGTGCAGTGGTCGCTCAGAGGTTCAAACCCCAGTCCCACCAAGTTGCTAATGTTGGGCCCTCAATTGTTCAGCTGAATAAAAAGTTAAGTCGCTTTGGATAAGGGCGTCTACCAAATGCCGACACTGTAAATGTAAATAGTGCTTCAGTTGGAATACTGGTCATGACCATCTCACAATGAAATCTCACAACCTCCCTGATTGGTGTACAGCCTCCACATTGTAAGTTCAGAGTTCCAAGTCAGTAGTGACCTTGCGGCCTGTCCCATCACTCTTTCACTATTAAATATGGAACTAGTTAAGGGAAAGGCGTCAAAGTTACTACCAACTCCTTTTTGGGACCCGGTTTGGGACAGCTCTGAAATAACAGCACTCAAGTGGCAAAAAAGGCTGAAGTCAAGGCATTTCTTTCACTTTATTTACATCTATGTACAAATTACACATATGTATTTTATATTATTTATATTTTATTTACATCTTATGCGTTGTTTTTGAATGTTTAATTGTTATAAGCATTTATAGCATTGAAAAAGTATTTATTAATGCCAAGTGTTAAAGCTCTCCTGAGCAAATGTCAACTTCGCTGGACAGGCCACGCTATTCACATGGATGATTCCAGACTTTCGAAAGCAGTCTTTTATGGTGAACTTCAGCAAGGTGGAAGAATGCTTGGAAGACCTAAACTACGCTACAAAGACTGTATCAAACGCCCATGAGAATAATTGCCATTGTCATACTCTTCCTGAGTGACAACCGATGATGATGATGATGATGATGGGGTCGATCCTACTTCGCGAAATTCGGTCTTTGCGGGGGGTCTCAACCCTATTATATAACCCAGAAATCGCAAGGTCGAATCCAGGTTAATGTCAGCCATCCGTCGCCGGGAGTTCATGGGATCTAATTGGCCAAGCTCTCACGGGAGGGTGGGATGGCACTCACAGTGATTGCCAGCCAGCATGGGGGTCTGTGAGCTCATTCGTACAAGGGTGCGAATAGTAATATGTCTCGGAGTTTGTTAGACCCTCCCCAAACTACGCATGTGTCGCAGTTCAAAAAGAGGCAGGTGGCTATACCTGATGGGTGGGATAACGACTAAATTTGGGAGAAAATGGGGGGAGAAACAGGCTCAGTCTGAAATAGCACTTGCAGTTGAAATTTTTTAAGTTTCAGATCTTCGTCTCCTTAACAAGTGCTTTTCTATCTAAATAGAATCCTCTCCATGCCAGCTGTGGATACAGTTTCTACTGCAGACCGAATATTTTGAAGTTTGGCCTTAAGTGTAGCTGCAATCAGAAAACAATATGATGTTCTCTCCCTGAGAGAATGTTTTTGTCTGACAATTTATACACATGCATATAAATTGTTCCGCACGATAAGAGAGAGACACAAAGATTTATTTAAGGGTGTGAGTACATGACCTCAAATGAATTGTCAGATTGCCTTCAAATACGTTCTAGTTCACTAGGTGATCACACGCTACTCTTGGACAATGATTGGTTGGTGGTTTCTCCTAACTGATGAAAAGAGTGTGCATGCACTGTCGCTCATGGACAAGAATTGATGAACCAGTTGAAATGGGTATACAGTTGAACCTCGCTCGACCGGACCCCGATCGTACGGATTTCGGGTCCTACGGACAACCCAATTTTATTTATTTATTTTTAAGGATAGTTCGCGAGCGCAGCGCCGCGAGCACTACGTTAAATGGATTACTGTATTATGTATTACAATATGTATTACATGTATTTACTGTATAGGTACAATATAAATTTATTATTTGGGTGTTAAATGTTCAGTACTTTTACAGAACTTTGAGGTGATTTTACGAGTATTCAGTATGGAGTATAGCCCCGCACCCCCGAAAAAAAAAAAAGCACTTCACTCTTATCGACTATTCACTAATCCAGACACCCCTCACCCCTTTTAGTCCGTAGGAGTGAGGTTCAACTGTATATGGGTGTATATATAGGGAAAGAAGAAGAAGATGAAGTATGTTACTTATACATTTGCCTATGCGAGTGCATGACAGGCATCTCTTTGCAAAGATAATAAAATTGCTGGCTGCTTCTAAATTGTTTCCTGACTTCTCTCCCAAAGTGAAGGAAAATTTAGTTTGATTCAGTTTATATTAATCATTTTCTTTTTAATCATGTTCCATTGTTTCTGTGTACTTACAACTGCTTGTGTGTGCGTGCATGGAAAATAACTGAAAACAAGCTATCCTTGGACATTCTTTGTTAATCACGTGTTTTGGGAAATTGCTGCTAATGCATCTCATTTTTAGGAACACAGTGTTCTGTTCTCCCCACACAAACTCTACTTTCCTGATATTGAGCTTAAATGTTCCAACATATTTGTCAAGGATATTTAGAACTGCGGAGTCAGTGTTTGATATTATAGTGACACCTGATTAACAAGAGCCCTGATGTCTAAGCCAAGCCCTGCTGCATTCTCTTGGTTTTGTAAGTGGTTATACAGAATGTGATTACATCATGCCATTCTCATGCGATATTCAGCGGAAGCCCTTATGTCTCCTCCCTGGGAGGGGTACATACTTTGTCTGCTATATAGTATTGTTTTGCACATGTATATTTGGTGATTCGTGAATAAAGACTGTTGATCATATCTGGTGGCTATGTGCCTTCGCGACTCACTCCAGAGCTCTGGGTGGCATGAACAGACTGATCCGTTGGAGGAACACATCGCTTGCTTAAAGGGCAAGAGGAAGAGACGGCATTTCTCTACCTAACACAAGGGAACTTGCTTAATTTCCTCCACACACTCACTTTGAAAAGATAAAGGGTGTGAGTCAGTTATAATATTCTGGAAATTTGCATAAAAGATTTCAAGCAGGTCACATTCAGGCTATGCCTCAATGCTTACAGAGTTCTGCACGGGTTGTGATTTCAAGAGTTGAGGGTCAATAGATATACACTCAGGATTTAAGGGGATAAAAAAAAAAATTAAAAAAAAAATTAAAATCACAAGGGGTGAGGTCGGGGGGACGGACCATTCACCGAACATCACCATACAATGATATCACCTAACCTGAAAACATTTACTTCAGCACTTCCAACGACCTTTGAGCTCTGTGTGCTGTAGCGCCATCTACACAACAAGTTCTTCAAGATCAATTTATTCAAGTGGGGTTAGGCTACTAACAGACTTCAGCTCCGCCTCTCCTGCCTCACCAAGTTTCATGTGTGCTCCAACAAGCTAGTG
Source organism: Euristhmus nudiceps (assembly GCA_030068295.1). Taxonomy (NCBI): domain Eukaryota; kingdom Metazoa; phylum Chordata; class Actinopteri; order Siluriformes; family Plotosidae; genus Euristhmus; species Euristhmus nudiceps. The sequence continues at coordinate 10,454,827 of JAQNCB010000004.1, read as the reverse complement.
TAGATTTCTGTTTGTTTCAGATGAATTAAGAAATGATCCAACTAACTGAATGCATTCACAATTAGGAAGGTACCAAGCGGAGATTCCAGTAGTTTATACTAACTATGGAAGTGTGTTGCACTTATTGATAGATGACATTGTGAGAGGAAGTGTGTGGTGTACTTACTGGTAAATATCTTTCCGTAATATGGTGCGGGTGAGAGGATTATCTGCCTGAGGAGCCATGCTGACCGACCCTATCTTGAGAACAAGTGTGTCTTCTATCCTGTCCTTCACAGAATCTAAAAATTCACACAGCAAGTCATCAGTCACAGTCAGTTGATGTTGTATTAAATACATTATAATCTCACTGATCTATTACTAGTATAGGAATAAATCCCAAAACTTGGGAGCTCACTGGTGTCTTGAAGAGGGCAGAAGACTCGGATGACGTTGGTATTGACATAGATGAGTGGCAGAGTGCTTGAGCAGAAGGCACGGCCTCTCATTGGCTGGCCAGATGACCGGCATTCTTTGACTGTCCATCTGGAAGGTGGAGGCGGAACTGTGTAGAATACCTGAGCTATGCTGGCTAGTAATGGACATGAGAGCACCAGATCAAATGGCTGAGCAGTCAGTAGGATTTCGTGTAGATGCTGTGGGGAGCTATCAGGCCCGCCACCAGGCAGCCTTTGAGATCCTGCTCTCTCCTGTCTTGCTGTTAACTTATGCAGAACATTGCAGGTAACAGCCTGTGTGTAGGTCAGTGAAAGGAAGCCATGAGGTTGGTGGCATGCCTCGAGAGCCTTTGCTGCCATCTGTACAATCAGGAAACCACATACAGGCAATCAAATATCAATATGCGAGGGACCTAGACATACTAAGCATTGAGTCAAGTCAATTATTAATAAAGGAATTTATGAAACACTAAAGCAGAGATTACACAGGAAGCACCAAGCGACTCACTATGCAGGAGTTTAACTTTTCCTAGATGGGAAAATGTTGGGTGGACAGTGGCACACTTGTGGTCAAATCCTTGCCCAAGGGTTTAAGCAGAGTGAGGTCTAACGGGAGCAGTTGGGGGTTGGGTACCTTGCTCAAGGCCATTTCAGCCATGAAGCTGGTGGAAGGGAAGGTGCAGCTCATTTGCCGCTGCCACACTTTTTTCCTGCTGGTTCAACAATCAAATCAGCAGCCTATTGGTCCAAAAGCCATTCTCTTACCATTCGGCTACAGCTGCCCCCAATGTGACAATTACTGCAGAATCACTTGAAGTGTATGCCTGGCGACAGCCACAACCTCTACACCACCAGTTCCATATATACTCTCAGGAAATACAGACCCTACGGAAAGGTTGTGATGAACTCAGTTTTTGGTGGAATCTGTCAGTCAACCATATCTTTAAGCTCTGATTGGTAATTGCTCAGCTCAGTTGAACTCTGAACCTGCCAACAAAACTAAACTTCCAATCATTGACTGCATGGTAGCTTGTCGTCATTGTCACTCATTGCTTCCTGTGTGAATGCAGCTTAATACGTAATATACAGTGAATATAAAAAGTATACCCATCCCTCTGAAAATGGCAAGTTTTAGTGATGTAAAAATATTTAACAATACATTTTTACAGAACTGTTAACAAGATCTATAACCTCTACGACTTAATTAAAAAACAAACAAATCTTTTCGGGGGAAATGACAGTAACCTGGTTGCATTAATACTGTATGCACACCCTTACACCCTTAAAATAATACTTTGTTGAACCACCTTGTGATTTTAGGACAACATTCAGTCTCTTTGGGTAGAAGCTCATCAGGATGGCACATCCTAACCTGGAAATCTTTACCTATGCTTCCTTGCAAAGGTGATCCAAGTCTATCCGAAAGAGATGGTACCTCCTGTGCACATTCCTTATCAGGTTACCACAAGGGTTTTTTAATACAATTGAGGTCTGGGTTCTGGATGAACCCATTCCAAAAACTTTAATCTGTTCCTTTGTTGATCTGGAGATATGTTCCAAGTCATTGTCATTCTGAAAGGTGAAACTCCTCCTTCCTCTTCAATTTTTCAGCAGAGACAATTCTGAGCTAAAATAACCTGGTATTTGGAATAGTTCACAATTCCCTCCACCCTGACTAAAGTGCCAGTTCCAGCTGAAGAAAAACCCAACACACTGATTTTGTCACCACCATGCTTCGCTGTGGGTATGGTGTTCATCTTAATATGGTACCAAACAGATCTTCAATAATTACTGACAAAAAGTTCAACCTCAGTCTCAGACCATTAAATATTTTTCCACATGTGTTTAGGAGATGAGGTACAACTACTACCATGACAGCATGAATGTACGTGTTTGCAAACTTGAGCTGGTTTTGGATATGTTTCGTTTCTAAATAAAAAGTACCCAGATATTTGTCCAATAAGTGAGATCAATGTCACATGTAGAACACAACCAGTACTTTCCAGAAATTCCTGCAGCTTCTTTCATTTTTCTAAAGGCCTGTTGGTAGCTTCCCCTACCAACATTTTGTCTTTTCATCAACGCTGGAGGGACATGCAGTTTTGTGCCATAATTTCTTCATTGTTCATGACTGTCTTTACTGTATCTTATCTTGGAAATCTTTTTTCGTACCATTATCAGGGCTGATACCTTTGAACAGCGAGATGCCTTTAATGGTTTGTAAATCTTTATTGGCCATAAATTTTGCTGTACAGTTCAACTAGGCAACTGTCAGAAAAAAATCCCACAATAACTGTTGAATTTTATTTGTGATCCATCACAACAAAGTGGGTAAGTCAGAAATGATTAACTACTTTGTTGAACCATTAAACACAATGTTCTCCAAAGTTTCATGCTCAAAAGCCTGAAAATTCTTTAAACTAGCAACATATGTCAGAAAATTTGGTATCAATTGAAAGGTTAGGGTATCAGCTACAAAATAGAGCAAATAATTTAAAATTACTAATTTCTCACTTAATACCCACTTTGCTGTGATGGGTCACATTTGGGGTTAATCTGATTCACTTTAATCGATGGCAGAAATGTAATGATTACTATTTAACATGGGTATGAATGTGACTGGTTAATTCTGAACACAGCCCCATCCCCAGTTATAAGAAGGTGCACACTTATGCAGCCACATTATTTTTTTTTATTTTACTTTCCCCCAAAAGGATTTTTTATAGAACTTCATAAGTAATACATTACAAGGTGATCAACATTTTTACATTACTTATCTTGATTGAATTTTTTAGTCACAAAAACCTGCTTTTAACATGATCTTTGTATATCCCATATAATTCCAAGAAAAATCACAACGGTTTTCTTACATTTAGCATTTATTTCTGCATTTAATTCATCCTTATTTTAAGATGAGAATTTTTCATAAGGATAGAATTATAAGATTTTATGGAGGAGAAGATTTTGGGAATAAAATTAGAAAATTGCTGTCAAACTCAGTCTGAACCTCAATAATCACCTAAATATTAACATTAAAATCTATATGTGAATATACAAGTGAGGTTTTTCCAAGTCATCTTCATTACTGTGACTGTGTACAAAATTTGACAGTGACAAAATATATCGTGTGAATAATTTCTTGACAGCAATTTTCCCCAGACAGTGATTACAAATTCAATCACCTTCCAGCACAACATAAGCATTTATCGGATAAAGAGAATGTCAAAGAATTGATTAGATTTGCCCAATAACTTGATTGAGAAAAATGAGCATTCAACAGCCAACTGCAAACACACAATAGGGTCTGACTATGGAATTTCTTTTATTATTATTATTATTATTATTATTATTAATAATAATAATAATAATAATAATAAAGTAAAGAAGAGATTTGTGCCAAAAAGTTTCAAGGGATGCTAAAAATGTACAGGTGAATTAAAAATATTTAGTGGCCACTTATCGGTGTGTGCCGACTGTTGAAAACTCTAAATTTCCAAAACAGAAGGAAGACAGAAGCGCTTACAGGAGAAAAGAAGGCAGATAAGCGGCTGAAGGGGTCTTGGTGCTTGGCTTGGCGGAGCAGCAGGGTACATCGGTTCAGTTTATCTGTGCAGGAGAGCAGCACCCCGCTACACACACCTGGCCACATGGGAGCAGCCTTCCCACTAGAACCCCAAAGTAAGGTTAGAAGTAAACAAACAAATGTTTAAGGTGAAAAGATTTAAAGTTTTTTCAGAAGACACTGAATATGAGGGAAGTAACACCAGTATGGTAAAATTAAACAACCGAAAGATAACTTCCCCTGCAAAATGCTTACACGGTCCATCAGATGGCCGAATTACTGAAACCAATATTTTTGTTGATGTATTTACACTACAATTCCTTAAAATTTAAAAATAATGTGTTTAATAAGGATTAAGCATGTGCAATGCATCTACTGTATTTTTTTGTACTTGCAAAAGAATTAAGCACATCCCAGGAAAATTGTTGTCATACACCCCAATATATTGACTGGTGGTAAATATAAGGGCATATTCAGTTTTCCCTTGGAACTAATCTGTTTATGTATTTGGATTTTAAAAATTACTAAAAATGCCCATTTTTGTATGATTTATTGGAGTGTATAACTTTTACCTGTATCCACTGTACCAAAGAAGGTCAAAAGCAGTTTGCTTGTATATATCATATTATAATATGTTGGGGGGGAAAAAAAAAAAAAAAAAAAAACCTTGCCATGGTTGGTATTTATTTTTCACATTACTGTACATGACACTTTGACCACCATGTTCACGTTACATGACCAGCCAACCTCAATGTGCATTTATATAGGAGTGCTGCATCAAAGTAAGCTAGTAAGTACAATTTTCCTAGAGAGGAGTACCACTAAAATGGGGAAAAAAGCCAATCAACATATGATCTATAATAACCAATGCCAGTGTTTTGGACTCTATATTATTAGCTTCCTGGAAGCTCCCACTCGCATGCTTTCAGAATTTGTAAATTTGCTTTAGTATTTTAATGTATAAAATGTATATGGAAGCACAGTGGAGTAGTGATTAGCATGTCCGTCTCACTGCTAGAAGGTCCTGGGTTTGATTTGTCATTTTTTTATTTCATTTTTTTAAAGTAACCTCACAGGCCATGGCGGTCATACTGGACATCAGACTGTTCGGAAAATTGACAGACTTGTGTAGTTACCCAGTTTCAACATCAACACCACAAATGGTGATGACTGGTCATGGCATGTTTGAGATTGACAAACAAAGGGATGGATATTGTGCGTGACGAAAATAACCCTCACATCCATTGGTCTGAGGGGTTAAAAATAATATTGCACATGCTTACCTCATGGATATGGATAAAGATGGAGATCTGATGGAGCGTGAACAGTATATTCCACAAAATAAACTTCAACAAAAAGCAGTACTACCCAGCCTCACCCAATCTTCAGCACCAAGAGAATGAATCAGAGGTTAATTACATGAACCATCTGAGCCAAATCAGCGGAGGTATGGAGAGAACCACACCTCAGGCAGCAAACATGGGAATGCATTACTGGAACTGTCTGCAGTCAGTCTGCAGCACATATGGGGACACAGTCTGTGGATAGGAACAGCTCTGAAACACCCACTGCTGCTACTGTTGCCCTTGTGTGCTGCAAAATAACTGTGTCTGTTCCACTGTGCAATTTTTAGTGTAGCAGCAGCTTTTCAACTGCAGAATCTCACCACTTCTTTTTCCTTGCATTGCAGAATCACTCCCTCTAAACAGTCAGCCTCGCCTGGTCTAGAACATAAAGGCTCTCTCATCACACAATCTCAGCATACATAGCCTTCCACAACCTCTCACAAATGGACCCATTGATGATGACGACATTATTGCAAAGAATCATGGGGGGAAACTGGGGCCCTATCCACCCCCCAAGTGTAAGGACTGCATGCAAGCGATAAAAAAAAAATACCAAAATGAACTGCTATGTTCCTCTTAAAGTTTAGGCATGTAACATGAATTAGACGGCTGTACCGTGTCCATATCCTATAGTTGACTTGATGCTTTGTATGGCTCGCGCAGGATTGGCTATTTTTTTTATAGCTCACATACCGGTAATTACAAAACCAAAAAGCAAGAACAAACTCAAAGCTGGAAAGGTCACATTAAATACTATTATACACACACA
>JAQNCB010000004.1:10317699-10334976 GCA_030068295.1 Euristhmus nudiceps | reverse complement strand
ACAGTACACCTCACCATTGTCTTACAGCTTCCATACATGTCCTGTACCACTCTAACATAATTCTCTGCCACTCCAGACTTCCTCATACAATGCCACAGTTCCTCTCTCAGCACCCTGTCATATGCTTTTTACCAAGAAGGACTGCATAGGTTGGCAAATGAATGAAAAGATAATTGCATGTATTTTCATCAGGTCATCAAATGGATAAAGATGGCAACCCATTTGACATTATGTCAGAAATTAATTGCTTTTATCCACTTAACCATCTCTGTAGTAACAAGTCATTTTGTTTTTTCTAATATTATTAGTATACGGTACATAGATAGAGAGGTCTATCAGGAGAGACTCCCTCTTTTGTTTCAAGGGCAAACCTTTCATTTACTTACAGTGATTTCTTTCATTTGAATTTTAATGTGTTGTATTGTTATCTGAACCTGGATCTGTGTGCTATTTGGCTACATTTCCAATCAGGTCTCTTCCTCCATAATGAGAAGAGTAAAAGAACGGATAGATGCACAAGCAGGCTACAACAATGATGGAACCCCTCTCTGGAATATTCGGTACGCAGACGACACCACACTGATCGCAAAGAATAAAGAAGAACTGATATGTCTATCAGAATCACTCACAAGAGAGAGCTTGACTCAAGATTCACAGCACTAAGACCAACGTTATGACCGTCCATTGCTCTGGAGAATTCACTATACAAGAAGATCACATAGAAAAAGTGGATAGCGTTAAGTTCCTGGGCTCCCAAGTAACAGTAAGTGGCGACAGCACTCTGGATATTCGATCCAGGATAGCAATGGCAAGAGAAACAACAGAACCTCACCAAAATCTGGAAATCCAACCATAATAGTGTCAGCACCAAAGTCAGACTTGTTAAGTCCAAGATTTGGCCTGTCGCCCTATATGGCAGCAAGAGCTGGACTCTGAAACCAACAGAGAATCACCGCCTTCGAACACTAGGTGTGGTGGAGACTCCTCAGAATCAGCTGGAGAAAAAGAAAAACAAACGTTTATGTTAGAGAACGGGTCAAGGTGGGAGAAGAGGAAGGGCTCCTTCATCAATGCCAATTGTGAAAGGTCAAGGAATACCTTCATTGGAAGAGACGGCCTGAGAGTTTGGTTCTGAGAACAATAGAAGGGACGGTACCCGGTAGAAACCGACGAGGGCGGAGAAAAATAATGTGTAGGGATAACATCAAGGCTTGCACGTCAAGGGTTGGAGTGGCTGCATTATCAGGCTAGGCATCGGGAAGACGCCAACGGTCTGCACTGGAGATGGCTTTTATAGATGGATAGATCCTCCTCCCTCATCAACTGGATTTGAAGGCTGGTGAGAGCAGAGAGTGCTGTGGCATACCTCTTGGGACCTTTCTTACATCTTTGTTGGCATTTTCAAATAGATTCCATTCCACTTTTCTCCAGACTGATCTTACAACAAAAGTAGAACAAAATCTCCAACAGTCTTATCTTTGGAGGGTTTTTTTTTATTCTGTCATGGTTTATATTTAATCTCATTCACTTACTCCCACATTTGCGGAAAAGCTTAATCCTATGGTCACATGGAGGGCACGTTTGCTAGCCATGTCATTGAGTTGACATGCCAAAGCTTAAACACCATTTGCTTCATAAGGATGAGATGCACAGTGTTACCGAAAAATGACTTCATCATCAAACTTTTTTTTCAATGCAATGAGAAAAGTGGTTTACATTTAAAAGTCCCTGCACTATTGATGGAATGATTATCATCTCCCCCGGCCCTTTGCCTGACATGCTGGTTTTCTGGTTTTGCTGGGGGGGTTTTTTGACACCCCAAACGTACACCTCACAACAATGTTCCAATACTGGGTTCAGCAAAGGCGTCTTGTGTGGAGTTTGCATGATTGCTCCGTGCTTGCATGGATTTCCTCTGGGTACTCCGGTTTCCTCCGACTGTTCAAAGACATACACATCAGGCTAAACGGTTTCTTTAAATTGACCCTAGGTGTGATTGTGAATGGTTGTGTGTTTGCTACCCTGCGATGGTCTGTACACCTGTACCCTGCAATGGTGTACCCCCAACTTTTACGCAGTGTCTGCTGAGATAGGCTCCAGCTTCTCTGTGACCATAGCAGAATTAAGAGATTTGGGAAATGAGTGAGAGTGAGGGAGTGATAATGAATAAAGTAGTCTAGGCTTCATTTCTGATATTGTACTCTCTATCTCTTGCTCTCTCTACCAAACACACACACACACACACACTATAGTTGGTTTATAGTTGCCCTCGTGCTTGTCCATTTCGGGGCCGGCACCCCTGTTCTTGTCTGTCGCGGGGCCGGGGGCTCTGCGCCCGGTGAGTGCGGGGTCGACGGCGTCGCCACGGTCCGGCTTTGTGACAGAGGTCTCGCTCCGGACCGGCTCGGGGTCGGTCCCCCCACGCCCGTCCGGCTCGAGGCTCGTGCCCCTGCCGCCGCTCGTCGTAAGACTGGCGCCCGCGCCGTTGCCCGTCCACGGGCCTGCGTCCGCGCCCCTGTCCGTCTCGGGGCCAGTCCCCCTGCGCCCGTCTATTATCGGGCCAGCACTGGACTGTCTCAGGGCTAGTTCCCCCCAGCCTGTTCCGCCTCGGGGCCAGTGCCCCCGCCGTCGTCGCCAATCCCCGGGCCTGCGCTCGCGCTTGACTCCGTCTCGGGGCCCGTGCCCTCGCCGCCGCTCGTCGTCAGACCAGCGCCCGTGCCCCAGTCTGTCCGGGGCCAGTCGCCCCGCACACGTCCGTCACGGGGCCAGTTCCCCTGCGCCCGTCTATTACCGGACCAGCGTCCACATCGTCGCCCGTCCCCGGGCCTGCACCCGCGCCCCAGTCTGTCCCGGGGCCAGTCGCCCCACCCAGTCCGTCTCGGGGGCCAGTCGCGCTCGTCTGTCTTGGGGCCAGTTCCCCTGCGCCCGTCTATTAACAGACCAGCATCCGCGTCGTCGCCCGTCCTCGGGCCTGCGCCCGCGCTCATACCCGCCTCGGCCCATTGCCCTTGTTCACATCCGTCTCGGGGCTAGTGCCCCAGCCACTGTCTGTCAGGCCATTGCACATGGCACCCGCCGCCAGGCCATTGCCCGCTCTGTCCGTCACCGGGTCTATTCCAGCGCCGTCCCTCGCCGGGTCTATTCCCGCGCCGTCCCTAGCCGGGTCTATTCCTACGCCGTCCTTCACCAGGCCCATGCCCGTTCAGTCCATCGCCGGGCCATTGCCCGCTCCGTCCCTCGCCGGGTCTATTCCCGTTCCGTCCGTCGCCGAGCCATTGCCCGCGCCGTCCGTTCCCGGGACATTGCCCGTGATGTCCGTTCCTGGGCCATTGTCCGCGCCGTCCATTCCCAGACCATTGCCCGCTCTGTCCATTCCCAGGCCCATGCCCGCTCAATCCGTCGCCGGGCCCCTGCTCGCGCCGTCCGTTCCCAGGCCATTGCCTGCTTCGTCCTTCGCCGGGTCTATTCCCGTGCCATCCGTTCCCGGGCCTGCACTGTCCGTCGCCGGGTCGGCACCCATGCCTCTGCCTGTGTTAGCTGTCCAGTCCGATCCCTCATCTGTGCCAGCGGTCTAGCCCTCTCCCTCATCTGTGCCAGTGGTCAAGGCCGCCCCCTCGTCTGTGCCAGCTGTCAAGGCCGCCCCCTCGTCCGTGCCAGCGGTCAAGGCCGCTCTCTCGTCTGTGCCAGCAGTCAAGGCCGCCCTCATGTCTGTGCCAGCAGTCAAGGCCACCCCCTCGTCTGGGCCAGAGGGTCTGCCAGTGCTCTCATCTGTGCCGGAGGTCAAGTCTGCGCCCTCGTCTGTGCCAGCGCTTTCACCTGCACCGGTGGTGAAGCAGACTCTCTTGTATGGGCTCCAGGGTAAGCCCCGGAAATTCCAGCACAGCATCGTCTGGGTTCGTCAGGGCGAGCCTGCCCCCAAGCTTCGGTGATGGCTCGCTGCTGGCTGTTTGCCTGGCTTCTCCCTGTCTGGCTGCTTCTCGTCTGGCTGCTCATCTGCAGCCTCCAGGCCGCGGTGTTTCAGGCTAGAGCCAAAGACCCCACCGGGACTCAGTGTGGGTTTTCGGGGGTTGGGCTAGTGGGAGGGTTCTGCCTCTGCCTTTTTTTTGCTCCATAGACAGAGAGTGATACTTTTGGTGGGTCAGTCGGTTTGTGTTGGGGGTATGGGGATCCCAGCCCTTGAAAAACTAAATTGGAAGTATTTTTTTTACGTTTGCATGGATTTGTGATGTTTTGATGGGGGTTTACATTGGGACTTGGGTTGGTGTGCTGGGCTTCCCCTTTGACTTTTTTCGTTGGACCTTGAACTGTTGTGGAGTGCTTCTGTCTGTCTGTTTGATTCCTTTTCAGTAGGTCTGATCCTTAAACCACCAGGAGGCGGTCTTTGAGGGGGGGTACTGTCACGATGCTGCGCGATTTCGCCACTTGGGGGCATCGTTACCACCCAGGCGTCCCACGTCACGCAGCTGAGTTCGCGCATGCGCTGTGGGTACTCGCCTCCTCCCAGCTGAATCCAATTTGCTAGTCAGCATAATCAGTTTTCCTGAGGATATATAAAGCTGATTAGTTTAAAGATTCGTTGCTGGTTCATTTCGTGATTTCTTTGTTTTCATGATTTCATGGATATTCGTGGGTTTTGTTTCATGCTTTTCCTTTCTGTCGGTTTTTTTTAAGTTCAGTCAGTCAGTCTGTTAGTCAGTAAGCTTCCTCCGTCCGGGGAAGGCTTAACTATTTTGTTTACCTTAATAAAGTCGTGTTGTTCTGCAATCTGCTCTCTCTCCTGCTCTGGTCGTGCGAATGGGTCCAATCTCTCCTCACCCGGTGGATTATAAGTTCCACCTCCACCTTCATGACAGAAAAATGGCTCATTGTTATTTCAGAGTCCGGTGAAATGTACACAGAGCCCTTTTTGCATATTTGCTCAGATTCAGCAGAGCGAAGAATATAACCTGCGTAATACGGGGGCATCCTTGGCCTAACGCTCAGAGAAGCGGGTTTGGGACCTAAAGGTCACTGGTTCGATTCATGAATCACCAGGAAAAATGTGAACCCATAGCTGCTTCCTGGGCACTGCAATAAGTGGTAGCCCATTGCTCCGAGTTTGTGCATGCACGTACATGCCTGCGTACGTCTGTGTGTGCGCTCAATTTGGATGGCTTAAATGCAGAGCCAAAATTTCCATTGCAGGATTAATAAGGTCCATGGGCTGAGCCCAGTGGCTCACCATGGGCTTTTACACCCGAGCCCAGTGGCTCATCAGAGCAGGTGCTTATCCCCGGTTTCTGTAGCGTGAAGCGACTAGGAGTTCGACTCCTCCTGGATGAGACACTGGTCCATCGCAGGCTACCTTCCCAGTATTTTTACTGGTACCCATTTATACTGCTGGGTGAACAGAGGCACACTTGTGGTTAAGACCTTGCCCAGGGGTCTTAGCATGGTGGGGGTCTCACTGAGATTCAAACCCACGACCTCCTGATCATGAGCCCAGCACTCTAACCGCTACAGCACTGGCCCCACTTGCAGGATTAATACTGTATATGAAAAAATAAATAAAATATACTTACAAGCCCCTGCAGGTAGGGGCAGCTGCTGGTCAACCAGAGTGTCTGTTATAATAGCAGATAAGACTGCAGGGGGTGGGGAGTCAGTGTACCCTTGAGGAAGTTATGACCATGTACATTAGTTATATCTATGAATATGTCTGTGTGTTTGGATGGTCAGGAATGTTCTTGTGTGACTGTGCATTGTTTAAAGGAAATAGTGTGTGTGTGTTGCTTAATGGTGAATTGTCTAAAGACACACTCAAGCAATAAACAGATTCTGGTGAGATGAAAAGGAAAAAACAAGTGAATATAACAGACTACTTAAATTATACTTAAATTATATTTATGAATAGTTACAAACCCAAATTACACAGAACACCGAAGTGACGGACTTAATAAGTTGACAGAGAAATTATTATTAACGAGATGTATTTTTGAGTCCTCTTGTGTGGATCCACTGTCCCCGTTGGAGGCTGAGACTGCTGGTTTATGATGCTTGACCTTCAGGTATTTCATGAGAACTTATATAACCGATAAGAAAAGAGTGAAAGGGAAAAAAGTTCAACAGATCATTGCAGAGAAACACACACACACACAACCATTCACACCTAGGGGCTGCTTGGAGCAGACAGTCAGACTAATGAGCCCAGGACTCAAACCCAGGACCTTCTTGTTCTTAGATGGACATGCTAACCACTACACCACCAATATACCCTTTAATTAAATTTATATTGAAAACATTTAACTGCATAAAAAAGTGGGGAACATATGGAAAACATTTTCATTTAAATGTGTCTTGCTGCAAGAGTTGTACATTTGTATCATGAATTGCTATAGCACCTGTGAGTGTGAATTCAAGGTTAATGTATTGCATTTGTTTTGTATTTTCAGATATATATCCTCGGGATTATCATTGCAATATGTGGCAATCTAGTTATCAGTATTTCATTGAATATCCAGGTCAGTGTGATTCTAAGGTAAAAATTTATATGACTGTTTAAATTATAGCTAGCATCTGACTGCTAATTATTGGTCTCTCTACAGAAGTACACCCACACACGCCAGTCCCAGCAAGGCATCAAACCATATTACACCAGTCGATTGTGGTGGCTTGGAATCCTCCTAATGGGGCTTGGTGAACTTGGTAACTTTGCTGCATATGGATTTGCACCAGCTTCCCTCATTGCTCCTCTTGGCTGTGTGTCTGTTGTTGGTAAGCCTAACTGCCTCTCTCAGCTAATAACACTGGAATGACTGCAGTGTTGTTGGCTCTGCATTATATGTATAATTCTTGACTTTGTTTTTAACCTCAAATGAATGAATGTCTGATTGGTTTATTTTAATCATTAGGAAACCCTTTTGCCATAATGTCTGCATGGATGAAAACTGTTGTTCTGATTAAAGAAGCAATAAAATTGCCCTTCTTTAGGTTAATTGAATGTCTGGGCAATCAGCCTTTGTGGGTTTGTATGATAGACCCAAAATGGCAAGAAAAAGACTCCCAAAATTCATCAGTCTATATTTGTTCTGAAAAAGGAAGGTTATTTCACATGAGAAATTGCCAAGAAACCGAAGATCTCGTACCACGATGTGTACTACCCCTTCACAGAACAGTACAAACGGACTCCAAACGGGATAGAAAGAAAAGACTGAGGCTCAAGTGCACAACTGAGCAAGAGGACAAGCACATTAGAGTTGATAAACTGATGCCTGACAGGTCCTCAATTGGCAGCTTTATTAAATAGCACCTGCAAAACACAAGTCTCAACTTTAGAAGTGAAGAGGTGACTTCTGGAATTGCAAAGAAAAAGCCATATCTGAGACTGGTCAGTAAAATTAAAAGATTACTGGTAGGCTGTGCAACAGAACGCAGCCAATGGATAGAGGAAGATTGAGAAAAGGGATGTAGATAGATGAATCTAAGTTTAAGATGTTTGGGTCATAAAGAAATACATACAAATGTCTGCATTTAAGTAGAATAAAGGAAAAGATGCTGGAGGAGTGCTTGATGCCATCTGTCAAACATGGTGGGGGTAGTAAGATGGTCTGAGGTTGCTTTGGTGGAGGTAATGTGAGAGATTTCTATGCCATGCCATACCCTGTGGACGGTGCTTGATTGGAACCACTTTCCTTCTAGGATCATTAGCCAAAACGCTCCAAACTCTGCAAAAACTGTTGAGAGGAGTCAGTTATTTTGTCAATAATGGTGTGGCCAGTGCAGTCACCGGATCGTACCCCATAGGACCTGCTGTTGGAGCAGCTTGCCTTTATGGTACAGTGTCCATCAAGAAAGTTTAAACTGTGGGATGTGCTTTAGGAAGCATTGGATGAAATTTCTTCAGTAATTCCTGTATCATTTACTTGATTTTGTTGAAACATTCTCTCATGTTGAAGTATAAAGTCTGCAAAATAGCTTTCAAAATTAATTATATCAGTGTCATGAACCTGACTCTGTCACTTATGAAATGATGTACCATATGCTTAAGTATTTATCTGCACATGGAACAATTTATATACTTAACATTAAAAAGAAACAAATAAATCTCTCTCTCTCTCACTCTCTCTCAGCCAGTGCTGTAATCTCCGTGGTTTTTCTAAAAGAGATTTTACGTGCATCTGATGTACTGGGTAAGTCCTCCAAGCTCTCTAATCCTCCTTCATATTATGGTTAAGGGAGAAATTGCGTGTTAGTAGTTTTGAACTCAAAATATATGACATGATACATGCAATATCAGGGCTTCAAAAAGTACATACCCTGCAGTGGTCCATATGTTCAGTGTCTCCTCCTTATCCATAGGGGGTGTCCTTGCTCTATCCGGTACATACCTGCTGGTGACCTTTGCCCCGCACTCTGCTCCACACGTGACGGCCAACATGGTGGAGCGCTGCCTCATTAGTTTGCAGTTCCTTATCTACTTTGTACGTCTTTCTAACTGAACACCTTGCACTGGATACATAAATAATGTGGCTTTGTCTGATCTCGGTTTCAGAATTTTGGAAATAATGGACTGTATATGTAAAGTAAACTTTACATTCGCATTATAAGTATGTAGTTGAGAAGAATGCACACTTATGTCATGCTTTAAGAATGTTTAAGCATAGTATGGGAAAACAACATCACGTAAACGAGTGCGATTTATGCTTTCGTGTAGTAAACTGTATATTATAATCAGTGGCGGGCCATGGATTTGATATTTGGGCCTTCAGTGGGTCTTAACAGACTTAATCAACCCCGTAATAACACTACTATAATGTCACAATTATACAGACCATCAATAATGTACAAAAACACTATATAACAAGGTGTGGCATTGCAGAGAGAGAGGCATTTCATGCATTTCTGCTAGAAACTCTGAGCATTTACATAACTTTCACCGGTGTTTACCGGTGCTAGTAAATTGGCTACATAATAGTAAAAAGCTGCTAGTAAATTGGCACTCAGCCAAATGTAATAAGCGTAAACCTTACCTAGTCGATCTCTCCTTACGATGCCTAGATTTTCTTGGAAAGGTCCACCTTGAAATATTTAAGAATGTCTGACACCAAGTTAATTTCTCCTCCTCCGTCAGCCATTGTGTGCCTAAAAATAATTAGCTTAAATGTATCATGTGCAGATCGCTACAGACTATTCAGCTAGTTTTGCTATGGCCAACCAATCAGAGGACGGAAAAATGTTTTGTGTTGAATTGAGGCGAATCTGAAATCTGATTGGAATAAGAAACAACCCCATTGCTAATATAGTTTACGTAACATTGGCCAGCACTGCTGATTCTGAAGGCCCTGGGTAAGATTATATCGACATGGCAGCACATAGAAGCTGAAAGCAGTGCAGCCAAGGACACACTACGAAATGAAGAGAATAGACTGTTGAGAATAAATGAATACAATTTAATGTTACAAATGCTAGAATTTAAGTTGTAAATGTAGCTCAGTTCTTCTGATAGTGTTTAGGTCAGCAGAGAAGGCTTTGCTGGGCCTGACGGCCCACCACTGATTATGATGTTCTATCTTGGGACCTATTCAGTGACCGCCACCTTGCCTTCGGCTCATACTTGCTAATTATTTTATATGAATTAGTTTTTATTACCAGTATATTGGTGATTGAAAGTTTGTGAACCCTTTATAATTGTAGAATAATCCAATATTACATATCTACGAGTGGCAAAAGTATGTGAACTTCTAGGATTAGCAAGTAGTTTGAAGGTGGAATCAATGGGATAACAATCAGGTGTGAGTGAGCACCTTTTTTTAATTTAAAAAGCAGGATTGATCAAAGTCTGACCTTCATAATACCTCTATGCTAGTCAGTCCTGGCTTAAACAAAGGAGCTTGCCACAAGTAATAAAGAAGGAGTTGTTGGTGCTGATTAGGCTGGAAAACATTTATTAAAAAAACCATCAATAAAGAGTCTCCAGCAATCCACAGCCAGATGGGTGAAAAAAATACAAGGCCATCATCTTCTCCAAGAGTGGTTGACCAACAAAAATCACCTCAATATGCATGGAATAGTCTGTGAAGTTAGAAAAGAACCCTGTGAAATTTCTAAGCAAATAGAGGCCTTTTTCTTATTGATAACTTTCATGAACCACCATCAGGAGAATACTGAACAACAGTGGGGTGTCTATCAAGGTTGCAATGAGGAAATCATTACTCGCCAAAATAAATATAAAGATATAACATCTACACTGTTGCTAAAATCATATGCCCAAGCCAGAAGACTAATGACTATTGGATGAGACCAAAATAGAACATTTTGGTTGATAATGAGAAGCATTACATGTAAACGAAGGAAAACACTGCATTCTAGCCTAAGAACCTTTGCCCATCTAAGAAACATGGCTGTGGTAGTATTGTAGTATCGGCCGGTTTTGCTGCAAACTCCACAGAGGTGTTCCTTATTCCTGCCTTGTCTGTGAATTAAACAGTGAATTAAACATCGTCCTAAAAAATTCTTCAAGACTGTCCTCTTCTTCAGAACTACAAATGTTGTACACAGGCTAAAAAGACATCTTTGTTCACCTCATCGTCCTTTCCAGCCCTCTGAAAATCGCCCTAGCACCAGAAACTAACTCTGTAGTGAGGGTCAAGCCATCCAAGAAGACTCCTTTTGATAGGTGTCAGAACCTAGATCTTGATTTACGGCTGTAATCTGATGTGGAACTCATTGTAAGCATTTAATGAATTCAGGAGTACAATGCCTTTCTAGAGAACAACCTTTACAATGCTCTTGAAACATGACCCATAGGAATTGTTCGAGGTTCAGCCACAGAACCACTAGAATACCCACATTTTTCTTGGCCACTTTCAAGTGCTGTGTGACGACTCATCCACCCAGCTCCTTCTTTAAATAGTCAAATCAATGTCCTGTGTAAGAACATACTTTGAAAAGATCTGACAACACCCCAGAATTCATGTTATTTTTGCATCGAAGAATGGGCTAAAATTCTTCCCTAAAGATGTCAGGACTGTTACAGCAATCTCTTCCCCATCCCCCCCAAACCCCCGTGCACATGCATAAAATGCGTAGCATGTTTCACTCATTGTTCTGCATCAGTCCGAGCATGGATTCATCCTTGGAGTTCACAGAACAAACTACATCTCCCAGCATGCACAGCGACATTGCTAATACCACTACACAGCCGGTGCTTGTACTGATAATGACTTGAAATGAGGGCTTGTTCAGGATACTGTTTTAAGCACCACACTTGGACTGCCACGGAAAGGTATTAACAATGGCATTTATCCAGTCTATCTGTCTACAGTGCTGTGCAAAGGTTTTTGCCTCCTTAGTGATTTTTTTCTTTTTTGCACCTCTGTCACACTTAACCTTTTCAGATCAAACAAATTTAAAGATTACACAAAGATCACCCAAGTATTCAAAAAATGCAGTTTTCCTATTGTGATTTTATTTGTTAAGAGAAAAATCCCATCCAAACCTACATGAACCTCTTTGAAAAAGTAATTGCCCCTCTTGTTAAAAGGTGAGGTATTTGTGATTAATCCTATTATTGGGGAAAACTGAGGAGTTCAATTTCATGGCCACACCCAGGCCTGATTGCTGCCAGCCATTTCCCATCAGGAGATCCCTAACATAAAACCTGTCTGACAAGGTGAGGTAGGCCATACTGAACACACATCATGCCACGATCCAGTGAGCATCAAGAGCAAACAAGACAGGAGATTATAGAGATGTCTCAGTCTGGGAAAGGAGAGAAAGTCATTGGTAAATCTTTGGGATTCCAGCGGACCACTGTCAGAGCCATTATCCATAAATGGAGAAGGCATGGCACAGTGGTTGACCTACCAAAATTATTCCAAGAGCACGGTGCAGACTAACCGGAGAAGTCACAAAGGATCCAAAAACCACTTCTAAACAACTACAAGTCTCAGTTGCCTCAGTTAATATCAATGTTCATAACTCCACCATCAGAAAGACACGAGGCAAAAATGGCATCCATGGAAGACTTCCAAGGCGAAAGCCACTGTTGACAAAAAAGAATATCAAGGCACGACTCACTTTTGCCAAGAATCATCCTGATCATCCACAAAGCTTCTGGGAAAATGTCCTCTGGACATTTCAACAAAAGTTGAACTTTTTGGTGGAAATGCATCCTATTATATCTGGCGCAAAAGGAACACTGTATTTGATAAAAAGAACATAAGCCAATAGTGAAACATGGTGGTGGAAGTGTGATGATCTGGGCCTGCTTTGCTGCTTCCTGGGCGACTTGTCATGATTGATGGAACCATGATACTGCTCGCTACCAAGAAATCCTGGCGAAGAATATTCGTCCATCAGTTTGAGACCTCAAGCTAAAGTGCACCTGGGTTCAGCAGCAAGACAATGATCTGAAGCACACCAGCAAGTCCACGTCTGAATGTCTAAAAAAGAAGAAAATGAGGGTTTTGGAGTGGCCTAGTCAAATACACGACCTGAACCCTATTGAGATGCTATGACATGACCATAAAAAGGCTGTTCATGCCCGAAAACCATCCAGTCTGGTTGCTCTTAAACAATTCTGCAGAGAAGAGTGGGCCAAAATCCAAGGTTGGGGGTTCAAGCCCCACTGTCAGTGGATGTCACTGCAGTCCTCCCAGTGCAGCTAGCTAGGTTATCAAAGGATGGCCATGTCTCTCACTGTCTGTGGTGAGAGGCATGTAAAAACCATTGCTGATTTTTGTCCAGAGTAGCCTGCAAAGCCTTTAGTCTGTTTCCACCATGCAATGGCCTGGCAAGCTGTCCAGGGTGTACTCTGCCCTCATCCAGAGTTGGCTGAGATGAACGCCAGCTTTCCTGCAGCCCTAATTAGGATTAGCAGTTCAGAAAACGAATGAATGTTCAGAAAGCTGCTCCCCAAACCCCGAAACACAGAATTTGAGTGTACTGACTGGACAGCCTATTTGGCTGCCTCATCCCGTTTATGGTTCAGCTAGTCAAAAGGACAAGCATGTTGTGACACACTAATGGGCCCCCTCCTTGTGTTTACAGGCCAGGTGAAACTTAAACATTCACTGACCTACTTATTTGGCACTCTGGCATTGTCTTACATAGTTATTCAATAGTGTAACAACATTTATGGATGAAAAAAGTGTAAAAGGCATATCTCCCCTTTTATTGGTTAATTTGGCTAGTATTTACGTAGAAATATACAAAAGTTTAATGGGCTCACAAATGTTCAAGCATTAATATATGGAATGTGAAAATAAAAACCTGTATAAATTTTTTTTTTTTTACATCTGCCATTGTTTTCTGGTGATCTGTCCTCTGATGATCTCTTCTGTAGTTTTTTGAAGTGATTTTGTTTTGTATCCTGCTGTACCTGTACAAGTGCAGAAACCTGAAACACATTGTTATTGTGATGCTTCTGGTGGCTCTGCTGGGTAAGAGTACGCACATCCCTTACTTACAATAAACATTGAACCTAACACTAATATATAAAAATTCATTTTGGAAAAAATGTGTGTGTACTTCAGCCTCTGTGACTGTGATCACAGTGAAAGCTGTGTCTGGAATGATCACAGAGACAATTCGTGGGAGCCATTTGCAGCTCACTTACCCCATCTTCTATATCATGTTTGTCATCATGGTCGTCTCATGTGTCTACCAGATTAAGTGAGTTGAGAGGAGTATTTTTCATT
Source organism: Euristhmus nudiceps (assembly GCA_030068295.1). NCBI lineage: Eukaryota > Metazoa > Chordata > Actinopteri > Siluriformes > Plotosidae > Euristhmus > Euristhmus nudiceps. The sequence continues at coordinate 10,321,297 of JAQNCB010000004.1, read as the reverse complement.
CTATTGTATCATAAAGTATAGCTACTCTTTTCTCAGTCATGTGACTGATTTTTTTTTCTTTCTGAAAATTCATTTTTGTGATTATTTCCGACTTCTTTACAGATTTCTCAATGAAGCTATGAAGATGTTTGATGCCACAGAAATTGTTCCTATCAATTTTGTGTTCTTCACAGCCAGTGCTGTAATAGCAGGTACTACAGCATATTTTGATTTTGAATTGATAATATAACATAATTTAGGGCTTCTGAGTGGCACATCGAAAAGAGGATCACAGGGTTGAATCCGGCTTGATGCCAATCATCTGCAACTGGGAGTCAATGAAAGCTTGGTTGAGCCCTCAAGTGAGGGATAGCATACCCTCAGCTCCCTGTCAATTACATTGATCACCAGCCAATCACGGGCATCTATGAGTGCATTCATTCAAAAGGAGGCTAGTGTTCCCCTCCAAACGTGTTGGGGTAGCAGCACTGAAGGCCGGGAGGAGGCATGTGCATTGTAACACCCCTCACTGGTAGATGGTTGTATGTGATAGGGAGGCAATACTTGATGGGTGGGAATTGAATATGACTAAATTAAGGTAGAAAATGGCAGATAATAATATACATTGATGTTAGGATAAATGGCTCTTCTGAATTTCCCTGTAGGTGTGACTGTCTCGTGAGATGGTCTCGTGAGCTGTTCAGGGTGTAACCTACCTTCATCCATTGCTGGCTGAGATAGGCATCAGCCTCTCTGTGATCCTAGTAGGATGTGGCAAATGAGAGGAGATGAAATTCGGTTGTGATTACTGGTCGGAAATAAAAGAAATATACTCATGAATGAGCCACCAAAAAAAATAAAAAAATAAAGATGAAACACCTAGGGGCAGAGGTGGCCTGCAGGTAGGGTGCTGGATTACTGATCCAAATGTCAAGGCTCCAAGCCCTACCATCACCGGATTATCACTGCTGTCCCCCCCAGTGCGGCTAACTGGGTAACCAAAGGCTGGCTTTTTCAAAAGTAGGCTACATAGCCGTCAGCGTGTTTCTGTGTTGTGATGCCCTGGCAAGCTACCCAGGGTGTACTCTGCTCTCACTCAAAAATTGGCTAAAATGACCTCTCCGTGACCCTAATTATGATTAAGCGGGTGAAAATGAATGGATGAATGAAGATGAGACACTTCCAACTGATGCAATTTGTTTTTTTTAGGGATTTTATTTTATGAAGAGTTTTATGGTTTATCACTGATATACATCATCATGTTCATACTTGGGTAAGCATTAAAATAAAGTTACAGTGCATATAAATACTTAGTTTCTCATTATATAATGGGCGGGATGTTTCAGTGTATTAACTATATATGCTGTTCTTGATCATTAATAGGTGTTTGTTGGCATTTACCGGAGTGTTTCTTATAGCTAGAACACGACCAAAAAACAAACTGGACACAATTTTCATCTCTTTGGGCCCAATTCGAGGTACGGTTACAAAGAAATGACAAAACCTTTGGCTACAGTGTCAGTCAAGCGCTCTTCATTAACAGTGTTGTCTTTCTCAGGAAACAGCAGCAGTGCTAACATGCAGCCCGAGACAAAGGACAAGAAGGATAAAGGTCTTGCTTCCAAATTCATATGTAACAGTGGAGTGCAGGATGACTCTTAAATCCCCACCCAGTGGCCTAGTGACCATAGTGAAGTGTGTGTACATTTGAAACATGATAAGACTAGACTCGGAATAAGACTGGTGGGGTAATTGTCTGAATACTAAACATGAGCTACGACGATCCCACTCGGGAAAACTGAGCTTGGGTCAACACTAGAGTGAGATAAGGACCTTGATGTTAGGCCCAAGGCGCAAGAAGTGCAGGGAAATTGCGACAGGGGGCTTGATTGGCCTCTCCCAGGAAATTTTTGGAAATGTACACCTGCAATATGTAGTCTGTGGCTACCTGAATCAAAAATGTTACAGTATCATGGAAGTTCTCAATATTTTTCTCGAACAGATTATGAAATAATTTGGTGAATTGTGCGAGTCAATTTAACCTAATGGGAACATTGGTGAGCTGTATGCTCATGTAAGCTTCAGAAAGGAATAATACCTTAGAACTGATTGTCCCTATTTAAATAAATGAGGAATTTGGATCAGCAGTGTTACCCTGGATTTATACTTGGGCATGATGTCTTCAAGCTCTTCAATTTATGATCACACTTTGAGCACGATTGGGGTATAAGAAGGAAGCAAGGTGCATCCAAAAGATGAAGTTTGAAGGAACCATTTTGCCAGGTTCATCAAGATCCCCTACGATGGCACATCACGGTCTGTTACACTCTGCCAAGCGATGTCAAGGTCTGATAAGCTCGACCGTATTCTTTTGCTCTTCCCATGTTCCATCACGATTAATGTCAAATCCAATAACCGTGGCAAGCTTTTTGACAGTCAAAAGTTTTGCCATAATCAGTACGATCACCACAATTCCACCGAGTTCCCTTAGGAATCCATCAAATTCTCTGAAGATCATCACGATTCAATCCGCCCTACCCCAACACTCATCACGATTCTCTCGAATCGTGGCGACCGCGGACACTGTACCCCAGTAAACACAGGGTTACTCTGACTCTACTTTAATCAAAGCAAGTAAAAAGATATTTGAAGGTTATATTTAATGTGGCTATAAAGGATGGGCCAGTTTAATTCTGAATAATCATTACTTATTAACAGCTTTCCTTTAATTGTTTTATACATCAGGTGTTTTTTTTTTATTTATTGTACATTTTTGTTTTATTCTGTAATAAACTGCAATATTGTAAAGAATCTGAGTTTATTTATTATTCACTCACTCTTTTGCCAAACCGTTTACTCCTACTAGTTTTACAGGAGGCTGGAGCCTCTCTCACCTGACACTGGATAGGGGACACTCTGAACAACTCGCCAGACCACAGCAGGGCCAACACATACTCAACCATTCATTTAAACCTGGTCGTGGGCATGCCTGGAATACCTCTAAAATGAGGCAACAAGGAGGCATCCTAATCAGGTGCCCGAACCACCTCAGCTAGCACGTTTTGAAGCAGAGGAGTAGCCGCTTTACCAGTTATTTCAATAACCGCAATCCTCGTTATAAACAAGGAATATATACTGACAAACTTCCAATGCAACACTCAAATTTCAGATTAGGAAACAGCACAGACCAATCAAGATACTGAACAATGATGTGGCCTCAGGTTATCCTGCTGGAGCGTCAGCTTAAAGTGAGCGAAGGAACAACTGGGGCTACGGTATTGAGCAATGTTGAGCTTCAGTCTTGAGGTTTGTATCAATGAAAATAAGCTTCGTTGTGTGCCTGCTATTGCATCCAGCCCAAACCACGACACCTGGTCCACCCCTGTGGTGTCACTCCAGAACATTGGTACCTGTATAACACTCTCCACACCTACAGCCAACTCGCACCCTACCATCAGCAACACTTAAACTATGACTCTTCAGAAAGACCCTGGTTCCATCTCAGAACATTTCCGCCTAGGTGTACTTTAAACCAGGGGTGATCAATCCTGCTCCTGGAGAGCTACCTTCCTGAATATGTTCGCTCCAACCCTAATCATGTCCACCTGACCATCCAGTC
>JAQNCB010000004.1:8668425-8683408 GCA_030068295.1 Euristhmus nudiceps | reverse complement strand
CGTCATCGTCACGTTGTCGTCATCCAAAAAAAGGTGCGTTAACAAAATCATTTAAACAACACTGCCCCCAAAATGCGCCCTATACTCCAGTGCGACTTGTATATGGGGTTTTTTTTTCTTTATTATGCCATTTCTGGATGATTTCGACTTATATTCCGGAGCGACGTATAGTCCGGAAAATATGGTAGCTCCCATGGACTCACGGCTATGGATGGCTCTGGCATGAATTAGGATTCAAACTTGCGATCTCCGGGGTTAGTCGTCGCACACCTCGTCTATGCACCACTCAGGAATCCCAACAGCCGTTTACGCTCCATGCCCCCAAATACTTTCGCCGAGAGGCCACACCCCTGCAGTTTATGTGCATGGAAAGATACAACCAAAGCAAATGTATCCCCTGAGAATCAACTCCACCCTTAAAATACAAGGACATCACAAAAATGCATTATGGGAAGAATTCACAGCTGCAGTCAACAATTCAGCTCCAGATGAACGGGCGTGTCTGGGTGCTTGTGACTTGCCCTGTGCGGGAACACGTTGGGAGACATAATTAAGAATTATTCGCTGAAGGCGGCATGGATGTTGCTGAATTCACCGCGCCTGAGGCAAATAATTATTTTAATAGATACTATTCATAACATAAAAACAAACAAAAACAAGATATTTATAGTTCAGTTATTACACATTTTACGATTACAGAGGCCAGTTAGGTAAGCTTTGTGCCCTGGAGGCTTTTTAAATTAATTCAGTGTTGTAGTATATACATATAAAGGAAAACGAAACAAAATGTATAGTTTATTTTACACATTTTAACCATAAGACAGGTAATATATTTTAAAAAGGCGACTGAATAATCATGCAACATCTCAAGTTAGAATTATCAGTTATTTTACTCCTTGCTTTTAACTGCCTGATTGTATTAATTTGTGGTGGCACAGTGGTGCACGGTTGGCACTCTTGCCTCACAACAAGAAGGTCCTGGAGTTGAGTTCTATGGATAGCAGGGCGTTTCTGCACAGGCCCCATTTTCCCAGTGTATATGAGGGCTTTCTCAAAGTACTCCAGTTTCCTCCCTCAGTCCCAATTGTAAAAAAAAATTTAATTAAAATGTATACACACAATATTTGATGTTGACGTGACATTAATAAATTATTTTACATGTTAAATGGAATCAATTCTTAATTCGCCAAATATGTGTGTGATCAATTAATTTACTTTACATTTTTAACTAATATTTTTTGTTTTGTTTTTATTACATACCGGTACTTTGATGCTCGCCATAAGATACGGCCTAATAACACAATTTCAGACTCGCCAGATTTACTATGCTGCACCACGTGTCCACGTTGACCTGAAAACGTGATTAAACGAGCCAAGAACTGATACGAAATTTGCTGATGCTCACTTAAATCCACAATCATGAATTCTGAATTTTTTGTACCCAGTTTTTAGTCATACCTGCTTTCATTAGAAGCGTTTCACTTTACCACATAATGAATTTTTTTTGTTAACTAGTTCGTGCAAGTTCAGCTATTAATAACAATGCACTAACAAATCAAATCTGATCTTCAGACTGAAGGTCACAGCGAGACTGAAATTCTTTTCAATAATTAACAAAAAAATTCTACATTTCCGATCATCGGCTGGAAAAAAAAAAAAAAAAAAAAAAAAAAAAAAAACCCAACGCCGGGTGTAAAAACCCACCATCACCACTTTTAAAATCCAGATACATATATAAAAGACGCACCACAAGATCACCACTAAATTTGTTATTGTTAACATTATTAAACCCAATAAATAAAAAAATGTTATAATAAAAAAAGTTCAGTAAACATAAATAACTTGTTCTTACTACTGAAAGGACAAAATATATCCCTTAATATAAGGCACTAGTCTTTTTACACTATATTCTATAGTACACTTGATAATATATTTATAAGACATTTAATCATGAACTGGTTGATGTGACATGTACTCATGTGTACTGAACTGACGTTTTGTCACTAGAATGCTCATTACAATTTATTTTCGTGTGCGTGTGTATATACATATATATATATTATATATATACCTGTCAGTGTTGAGAAAAGGAAACTGAAGTAATCCACATCCCGCACTGGCACATCCTGCGAACTACTAGACCAGCCGCTTAAAGGAGACCTACGCAAGACCACACACACACACACACACACACACACACACACACACACACACACACACACACACACACACACACACACACACATTACTGCGCAGTGGTCCAGCACTGATCCTCTCTCCTATTACATTGTTCCCCACTGTGCTTATGTGTGCACTGAAAATGTCAGTTTAAAAATACCAGACACCTGAGATCCCCCCATTTCCTCCAAGAACACATTTAAAAAGTGGCCAGTGTTAATATATGAACGTTCACACACCGCTGCGTTGAACTCAATCTGATGCACATAATCCCTGTCCTTACTTTACCTCCGCGCAGCACAAGTGTTCTCCTCAGATTTTCTCCCAGAACATTCTTTAACTACACACCATCCAAATCGGCCCACTAATTAGTAAATAAATCAAATAATGAAAATCAACTGCTGGGTTTTGACTCGGAAAGAATAGATTAATTTTTGTTGTTTCAAAAAATAAAAATCTAAATTACATTAAATAAAAAACCTTTAACAAAGAAAGTCAGGAAAGGGGGACAATTATGTAGTAGTGGTAGTAATAATAATAATAATAATAATAATATATTTAAAGTATCATTATTATTATCATTATTATTATTATTATTATTATTATTATCATCATCATTATTATTATAATAAACTTTACTATACCTACTGCTGACTTTCATCTATTTGCCGTTTGACTTTATAGCTGTTAGCCAATTTTACAGCTCAGACCAACTGCCTGAATTTAAAACAAATCTCACCAACTAAAAAAAAAAAGTAATAAAATTTATATCATCAATAAATCATGTCAAATTGAATCCAGTGTGGTTTATTGATGGGAAGGCGGTTTTGATCAACAGTCAGAATATTACTGTACACGTGTGAATAATGAACCTAATGTTTATCTTATATAAATGTTTGTTTATATAGTTCATCATTTAAACAGCTACTGAAAGTTGGATGAAATTTATTTTACAGTGAAATGTTTTGATGGTTGTTTGAGAGGTTTAAGAGCCCTGACTGAAGATTCCCTGAACTGCACACCATATTACTTGGTGCTTCATTATCTGCTTTTACATAATACATTTCTACATGTTTAAACATTTCACTATTGTTATATTTTGAAAAAAGTGTGAAAGTTCTGTATTCCGATTTTTATATCTGCTTTTTATCTTAATAAATAGTGTACAGTTTAGGACAGGAATAAACCAAATTGAAACTAATGATTTTCTTTTTTTATTTAATGGATCTTGTATATTGGTCTTTGCGATTTATTTTCTTTCAGCTTGAAATGTGAAAAAGTAAATAAAAAAAACAATTAACAAAATTATCAAAAAGGCAGAAGAAGAAACCAGTTTTTCTTGACAAACTTCTCAAAATGTTAAAACAAAACCCAAACTGCCTCTTTACTGGATTAGTAAGATAATTAGAGAACCGTTTCAGAGTCATGCCTTTCTATAAAAGAAATGTGAGCGATGCCGCTCACGTCCGTTTGAGAGTGTGTGTGTGTGTGTGTGTGTGTGTGTGTGTGTGTGTGTGGTGCACATTCTAGGACAATATGCTCACTGTCTCTGCTAACTGGATTATTTTAGATTGGCCAGTGTAGAGGCGTGGGCCAAAAAATGATTTCAATTTGCATGAGGAACGGTTTCATGTGATGTACCTCATCAACCATCAATCACGGGGTGCAGACATACATACAACCCCCTCACACATTTTTCCTATAAAACTGAACCCTTACAGCACTCGAAGGAATGTTATTTATTTAGTTCATTTATAAAGAGTTAAATTTTGATGTATACATTAAGAAAAAACAGACAATTTACTGGGTCACTAACTGCTTGAGGAGGAAAACAAGCCTCTTGGAGAACTTATGTTCCCTGAATTATGGCGTTGTACAATATGACAGAATTTTTTAATTCAATTTCACACTATTCCTTTGCTTGTAATCATCCCTGTTATGAAAGTGACCTGTAACTGAAGTTCGCTGTTGCGGCTACACACACACCAAACACGCCCAACAGCCAGATCATCCACTGGAAACAGCTGACATGTTTAATAATTCTGCAGGAAACATGACGTTTGTGTACCGACCCAGTGCTAAAAGCTTTGGTAATCAGATTTGGATATTGTTTGATTTGATGAATTGATAGTTCAGTTCATTTTCATCAGTTCATAAGCATCTGTATTAAAATACTAAGTGTATAAATCTCATATCCCAATCCATTTACACATTTTTGCATTAAAATCAAGCACTTTAGGTTTTTTCCTAATCATTCATCGCGCCTGTAATTAAATCAACCAACCATAAACACGGTGGAGGATGTCTAATGAAGTACAGGTGTGTATATAGCTTTACTCTTTTGCACAGCTTTAAACCTTTTGTTACGCTACAGTGCTATAAATAAACATGTTTCAAAAATTATGTCTATTTTGCATGTTCATTGTACAGGAGGGAAAAATATTTCCACATTATTTTGGTCCTCATGTGTTTACTTCAGCTTTCTTTAAAATGCTTTCATGGTATTGCGGTATGAATGGAAATAATCTGTATGCAGATAAAATGTAATAAAATGATCACAGAGTTTTAAATTAAAATGTAGTCTACCTAATTTTTGAATCAGAGGTTTTGAAAAAAAAAAAAAGTGTAAAAGTAAATGGAATCTTAATTATGAATTTTAAATCTGAATAAATTTCAGTGAAAACAACTCACATTCACATTTTCCACAATTAATAAATACATAAACACAGATAGAAGAATTGATTTAAAAAACAAAAACACACACAAGAACATCCATCCCTACAAACTTGGGTTAAATAATTCAGTTTTCAGATTAAAAAAAAAAAAAAAAAAAAAGTGAACTATTTAGGATCTAGTGTTCAAATTCAGTTTGCAAAATTCACAACATAAGGTTACACAACAGGCCTTTAGAAAATTTATAGTCTATTTAAAATAAATGATAATAATAATAATAATAATAATAATAATAATACATAAATAAATAAACAAATAAACAAATTTTAAAAAGCGGCATGGGCGAATTTTTTTCCCACTTTGCATGTGGTACGGTTTCATGTGATGGGTCATCAAATTTCTCATCCAAAATCAATCACGGGGGTGCAAATACATAGAAAATATAACAGCACGTATGAATTTTTAAATATGAATATCTAAGCAAATAACATTTCAAGGAGGTTATTTCAAAAACCAACATATATGCGCACATGGGCTTTGATATTGTCAACGGTGTTTAAATTTCCTTAAAAATACAAAAACATCTAACAATCAATGCTTGCTACATCCATAATATTCCTGCCTCATGCTCAGAAGTTCTAAGTTTATTCACAACAATATTAACAACTGAGTTTTTTTTTTAACTCATTGCTGGGCTCATGATCAGGAGGTCGTGGGTTTGAATCTCAGTGAGACCCCCAGCATGCTAGGAGCCCTGAGCAAGGTCTGAACCACAAGTGTGCCTCTGTCCACCCAGCAGTATAAATGGGTTCCAGTAAAAATACTGGGAAGGGAACCTGCGATGAACCAGCGTCTCATCCAGGAGGAGTTGAACTCCTAGTCGCTTCACACTACAGAAACTGGGGATAAGCACCGGCCTGATGAGCCTCTGGGCTCAGGTGGAAAAGCCCATAATGAGCCACTGGGCTCGGGTGGAAAAGCACACAGACCTAACCTTACCTACCTCTTTATTAAAAGAATGTGAACTTAACTACAGTGAAAGTTTGAGATTGAATATTTTCTCATATCCAAGCTGAGTGACTTCAAACCTTTTCTTTTCCTATACTTTGATAAACAAAGAATTCTTGTTAAATATCAACAACAAAAAAAATTACTAAGACTTTTAATCAATAAAAATAAAGCTTTTGTCAAATTATTTCTCTCAGGAAAGATTAGATCCTCCAATCAACACCCCCTCCCATTAAAAAAAAATTAAATACAGAGGATAATAGCAACAGCGACCACTGTATGAAACATAGCAGATTTGCACAATTGAAAAAATAATATATTAGTTTTTAGAAGACTTTTACCAATTAACACTTCACATTGACAGCATGCTTGCTTTATCATTTGAATGAAAGACAAACTATGTCAATTATCTCAAGCAGGCCATGTGTGAATGGGATCTGGTGTAATATTTCAGATGCATAATTCACAAACAGCTAAAAATATGTCTTACTTAATTTTACCTAATGTGTTCGGAAAGACTCCATCAAATTCCGGTGTTCGGCGTTCCTGCTTCGAATTATGGAGCCAATTTTCATGTACAGAAAATTATTCACATTAGTCATTAAAAAATACTTTTGACCATAATCGAAGTAGATTCTCTAATTTTAAAAATGACAAAAGAAATATAGTGACTGACCATGAATAAAAAATAATAATTATTATTACTCCTCCTCCTAATAATAATAATAAGAGTGAAGTAGCAACTTAAATTTTTTATTTAGCTCCTGAAAAAAAAAACTATTGACTTTAAACATTTTAAGAGTTTATTTTTGTGACGGAGACACTGCGTATCCATAACGCTAAAGTTTCTTTTAAATCTTAAGAAAATTCTATGAAGTTCATCTTTATAGAGAATTCGAGTGAACAATACTAATACTGCTACAACAAATAAAAATAATGCACAAGTTACAACATAAGCCTGAAAGTATAAACTACGATGCATCATTTTTATCCTGATGGGAGTGATCTCCTCCAGGATGATCCCACCACCATCTACAGGCACAGGGTTCAGTGCATATTAAGGATTATAAAAAAAAAATAAATTATGTAAATCATATGCCATGACTATTACAGTCACTAGATGTCAGATAAATTGTACACCTTTGTGAGATTTTGGACTGATTTGCTAGACCAGGGGTGGGCAAACTATGGCCCACAGGCCACATCCATCCTGTTGGTCATTTTAAAGCGGCCCGCTGAAGATTGATTGGTACAGAATTCATGTTTGATGTGAATGATTGATTAATTGCATTAATTTGACTTTGGCTTGTAATGACAGCATTTCAACACCAGGTGGTGGATTAGGCAAAGAGTGCATGGTAGAGACAGCAAGTATTTTATGTCCTGAGAAGAAAAACAAATTTGAAAAAAATAGCTTACCACGCAGGACAGTGACTCGACGTTTTAAACTAATTGACGAACACTTAGCTAGCAAGCTCACCAAAAAAGCAGAATCATTTACATTGTATTTTTTGGCACTGGATGAAAGCAATGACATAAAAATTAAAAGCTGAGCGGTGTCCTTTATTAGACGGATTAATGGAAACTTTGAGATAATGGAGGAGTTTTTGGCTATGAAATCCCTAAAAAGAAAAATATTGGGAGAGGATTTATATAGCAGCGTGTCAAAGAGGCACAAGTTACCTTGGAGTATGCTCCCCAACGTTACCACAGATGGATCACCAAATCTGATGGGGAAAAAAAACGTTGGGCTGTTCAGAAGAATCCAGGACAGGGTGAAAGAGGACAACCCTGAGCAGGAGGTAATTTTCCTACACTGCATAATTCACCAGGAAGCACTGTGTAAATCCGTGTTGCAGCTTGACCACATAGTGAAACGCGTTAACTTTATTTGAGTGAGGGAACTTCACCATCATCAGTTTATTCATTTTCTTGAAGAAACTGACGATCACAGGGACTTGCTTTACCATTCTAATGTCCGCTGGTGAAGTTTGGGGAAAGTATGTCAACAAGAGTGGGAGCTCAAACAGGAGATCATTTCATTTTTGGAGTGACTTGAGAACACTAACAATTTTCCTGAGCTGAATGACACAGATTAGCTTTGTGATTTAGCTTTTACTGTGGACATACTGACACACACGAACGAGCTGAATGTGAAGCTACAAGGGAAAAACCAGTTTGTGCATGAAATGCAAGCAAACGTCAGAACATTCAAAACCAGGCTAGTTTTATTTTCAAAGCAAAGGTCAGACAAGTCATTCGCTCATTTCCCCACATTGGCTACGATAAAAGAGGCTCTACAACATGTGAAAAAATACAGGAAATCACCGGATGATCTGCATGAAGAATTCTGCCGTTGGTTTTGTGATTTTGGAGAAATTGACAGGGCACTTCAGCTGGCATCATGTCCCTTCTAAAAACACGCTAAAAAAAGAGCCACAGGATTTGCAGTTGGAACTGATTGAGCTCCAATGTGTCATGCTGTTAAAGGAGAAGTTCAACTCCCTTAAGCTGGATGAGTTTTATGCTTCATTAATAGCAGCCAAATTTCCAAACATCCAGAAGATGGCACAGAGGATGCTGGTGTTGTTTGGCTCCACACATGTGTGTGAAAAGACTTTTAGTGTGATGAACACCAACAAAGCACCCCACAGATACCAGCTGAGTGATGAACACCTCAAATCTGTTCTGAGAATCGCCACAACAGAATTACCACCAGACTTCGATGCACTGGCAAAAATGGGTGATCAACAACACTGTTCCCACTAAAATATGTTTATACTTTAATACTTATTTCTGTTTGTCTTTGATATGTACTGTTAAAAAATGCATTTTTTTATCTTATCTTGTGCTGACGCACAAAAAAGTCAATGTGGCCCCTGAGCCAAAAAGTTTCCCCACGCCTGTGTTAGACCATGCTCTTGGCTGCCATTGCCAAAATATAAAATAAAGGAATATTGTTTAGAAGAATGGTGTTCATCGCCAGTGTGGTTTTACAGACTTGTGGTTTAGGATGTGGGCAGGAGTTTGAGTGACCCAAGGCATACGGCCAAAGATCATTATGCAAACTGAATAAACAGTGCAATACTGCCCCCTACTGCCTATACAATGAGGTAACCAGGAGCCATTATGTTCAGCATACTTATTCCGGTCGGAGCTTTACCCTCATCCTGGTGAGCAAACAGCCCTTAGGAGCTGAAGTGTATCACACACACACACACACACACACACACACACACACACACACACACACACAGAGCACACACACACAGCACAATATCACACACACTCAGTGTGTTCGCAGACAGTGCTCCCATTAGAATTGTAAGAAAAAACAAATAAAAGAGTGGCTTTAGGCTAGTGTTTAAAAACCACAGTGGGGCCACAGCATCTCTCTTTCTCTCGCTCTTTCACACACATTCACATGTCCTGATGCTCACAGCATGTGGTTGCCTTTAGTATATGCTGTCAATCATGCACTACTTGAGTTCAACAATACAACATGGACCCTCACAAGAAAAAAACAAACAAAATGTAAATAAATAAAAAAATAAATACATTTAAATTGCAAAAAATCATGCAATGCATGTATGCGTGTTTACAACTAGACCTGTGTCTGAGTACTTAGCTATTAGTCTACTAATGCTTCGATAGCAATGCAAGCAGTGATGTAGTGGTCAAAAAATAAGTGAGTACACGATTTGAGCAAAGCGACCGAGGCACGCGGTGCGGGGGGGCGTGTATCCCCCTCCCGCAAGGGGGGTCTGGGAGGGGCTTTGAAACTATTTAGCACTTCATCACCGTGTCTGGGAGGGGCTTTGAAACTATTTAGCACTTCATCTCCGTGTCTGGGAGGGGCTTGAAACTATTTAGCACTTCATCTCCGCTTTTTATTTACAAATTCGCGGAAATTTACGTTGATCAACTATAAAGTAGACCAAATTAAGTCAGTACATGCAACTCAGTCACTAAAGCAAGTGGGTACATGGTGCGCTTCTTGAGTGGGCGTAGCTCTTTGCACATCTGCATCATAGAAAAAAGGCACTGGGTTCAAGTCCAAGGCTCAGCGAGGGCATTTCTGTGTGGAGTTTGCATGTTCTTCTCACGTTTGCGTGGATTTCCGCTGGGAACCCCAGTTCCCTCCATCAGTCCACACACATGCACATTAGACTATTTAGCTGTTCCAAATTGCCTCCAAGTGCAAGTGTAGTTGTATGTTGTTGAATCGTTCAGGGCATACCCCGCCTTCGTCCAATATGGGCTGAGACAGGATCCCGTGTCTAGAGTGTCAAATCATTTTCACTAAGGGCTACATCACCAAATTTAAAGGTGATCGAGGGCTGAATATACTCACCGAACATCTATTCTAAAAGGGCAACCATGAAGTCTAAATGAAGGCAAAATTATATGTCTAGGCATTTGTCCTCTTTTCTTTTATTCACTTGCATTTTCTGGCAATGCTCAACGCTGCAATCTTTGAATCTCATGAGTGACTAGCTATTTACTTGAAAAAGGCTGCTGCCACCTAGTGGAAGGATGATGAATTACATTTCATAGTAATGGTCAATGCAAAGAATGTATGATAATCTTTTAAAAAAAGCTCTTGCATGCTTTGAGGCTTTCTCAAAATTAGTTGGTGGGCCAGATTTGGCCGGCAGGCCTCGAGTTTGACACCCGTGTTCCAATTAAGTGGCTCCGGAAATGAGTGAATGAGAACTACTTGAGTTAAATTGCAAACAAACAAACCAACACAGGGTAAAAACATAACCATAGATAAATTTGCATGTCTTCATAGAGACTATTCAAGTTATTTTTTAGCCTGAGTACAGCAGCAATGCGTTCTGCTCTGCTTGCACTGCTCAAAGACTGACACGCATTCATATCCGCGCGAAGCTCACCCGCCAGTCATGCTTAAAACAGGTAACAACAGACCTGATGAAAATGTTGTTGCAGTTTGCATTCCTTATGTTTGTGTATACTAAAACAATTATTCACCTCAGACTCAGTGAATCTTGCTATGCACCACTTTTTACTAGAGGATCTCCGTATTAAAAAAATAAATACCGTATATTCCGCACCATAAGGCACACTTTAAAGTCTTAAATTTTCTCAGAAATCGATGATGCGCCTTTTGACACGGTGCACCTTATGTGTGCACTGAGTTCCAAAATCTATAAAAATGTTATTGTGCGGTTTTAGTAAGCACTCGGCTTCATGGACTGTTGGACCGTTTCCCGCCAGCATAGGGACGTAATACGCACGCTATGTACGCTGACAGCGCCAAACCAATTAGAGAGCATCACATAAAGCTGCGTACAGTACGCACGCATACCTCCGCCATGCCCCCAGTAGATAGGTATACTGTACTGGCGGTGTGCTACAAATCAACATTTGTTTGACTACGGATCCCCGAGGATGGCACCAGCAAAGAGACATGCTTACGAGGCACAATTCAAACTACAGGCAATCTCTTACGCGGTCGTAAATGGGAATAGAGCAGCTGCGAGAGAATTCAACATCAACGAATCTATAGCGAACACTCTTTCACCAAGACTGGGAGGCAGTGCCGCGCGAGTTATGCCACCATTTGTGAAGGGATTGTGGATGCGTATGGAATGGACTGTTATGCTTCCGTGAGTGTGTTTTTAAATATGCAGTGCAGTAAAGCTGAACCAAGCTCACTGTTTAGCTTCCGTGAGTGTGTTTTAGCATGTGCCTAATGGCACAATGCACCTTATGTATGGTTCAAATACAGAAATAGTGGGTGTAACTGAGACTGCGCCTTATAATGTGGTGCATCTAAAGGTGCGAAAAATACGGTAAATAAAAATAAAAAACTGCATTGTGGCTGTGTGTGTGCGGAGTACCTGAAGTGTACTGTGCGGATGAGTGTCGCAGCAAGACTCGCAGAAACCCTGCCTGTGTTACACACTTGACTGAGGCAGGCCAGAACATCAGCAGGAAACGCTGGCAAGTAAAACAGGATCTGAATCAAGCGCTGCTGCTGTTCCACTGGCAACATCACAACACAGCCGTCCTGAGGATCTACACACACACACACACACACACACACACACACAAACACACACACACACACACACCACAATTCACTGTTACGAGTTCAAATGTGTATATGTATATACAATAAAAGAGAAAGAGCTCCCCCAACTTGATACACTACTCAAACTGTTACTCTTTGTGTGCGTGTTGTGTGTGTATTAAATGAGAAGAGTGTGAGAGTGCGTCCTTTCCCTGTAAGTGATCACAGATAGACATTATTAGCTGCTGACGCACTCTGCTGATGTCACCGGTGCCACCAAACACAATGGCAGGCTGTGTTCTGGAAACATGAAACTACAGTGGACGCATCTCACACACACACACACACACACACACACGACATGAACTCACCCACAATTTCAGAGCGATAAAAAGACTGTAGTGTTTGGCTTTGATTACTTGCCATATACTTTTTGAGATTTGAGATTTTGATTTTTTTTAGATTGAGAGTTTGGTAAGCCTGTGAGCATGTTCTTTATGCTACAGTTATCTAAATGACTGTTCATGTGTTTTATGTTAACATACCAGACACGTATTCAGATTGTTGCTTAAGTAGATTAATAACCATCAGTGTGTTACGTTAGCATACCGCACACCTGTTCAGCTGGTTCTCTGTTGTATTGCTTTTATTAAGAATTGCATTTTTAAGTTGAAATGTTTGTTCTTTGTCCCGATTTTTGTGAAATAAATTTCCCACAAAAATGCGACTTGAGTGCAGTGCAACTTATAAATCTTTTTTTCTTCTTTATCATGCATTTTTGGCTGATGTGACTTGTACTCCGGAGCGACTTATAGTCTGGAAAATATGGTAAGTCATTAGTCACCCCACCCCCCTGTCCATATTTATATTTTCACTTCCTCACAATCCTGATAAAAATGTACATACACACGTCTAAATAACTGAGTGACCACTTTATTAGGAACATTGGTGCACCTGCACATGCATGTAATATGGTATATAAAATCAAACACATCGTGATAACTCCTGTTCTTGGCTGACATGAGTGGAGGCGCGGACAAATTTTTACCTAAATTAATTTATTAATTTTCACCCCAAAATAATGTAAATATGTAAAAAGTGTCAAAAATACATGTCTGTATTTTATTAATAACCTTTATTTATTTTAAATGTCGAGTCAAAGAAAATTTGTTGTTCAAACGTAATTCATGTCTACAATCCTTTATAAATCCAACTTCCATCCATGTAAATAATTATACTTTTTTTTAAAGGGTACCTGTGGCGAATTTGTCTTCTGAGCTCTTTAAAAGATCACATATGACATCAACAGGTCCGTCAGTGCTTGCGTCTTGTCAAGTACGAGCTAGTGCTGAAACACTACTATTACTACTCGGCACGTGCAGCGACATTTTTTCCTTCAGCATCAGCTGTTGCAGCAGTGCTAGTGATGCGGACTGGTTGTTTTGTCCTATTGGCCGGGATGCGTGCAGCAGACACCAGTTCAAGATAACATTATCGGCCAGCACGGCGCTGTGTGGCCAGGAAAACAGTGGATCGCAAAGTTGCCCGATTAGATAATTGCATAAGAGCAGATGTCGAGTGTTAAATTCATGTTGTTTAGTTGGAAATCCCTTAGTTGAGTAAAGTGATGTGACTTCAGTGTAATATAGAACAACAAAGAACTTTAGGCATACAAACTGTGGTTCCGAGGTGATGCTCTCGCATGCTTCAAGCTCGGTCTTAGATGGCATGTGTCAATCAACAAATGTTTCGCAAATCACGTCTCCTGAAAGTTCAGCTCTGTTTAACTCCGTACCTGCCCACCTGCCGTCGCTTAACGGACTAGTAATCAGTCATTACTTCCTGTCTGTATGCTTTATAAGACTCCGCATGTGTTTGCTCACCATAAAGGCTGCCTGTATGCATCTGCAGGCTGTGTAGCAGGTCTTTGTTCCCCCAGGCTGCAGCTGACTGCACTGTCTGCAGAATCTGTGCAGAAAGTTGAGGATTACGGCCACCCAACTGTGCCAACTGCAGCGGCAAAGACGCCAACCACCGCGTCAAGATCCTGCTCCTGAGCCAGAAAAAGAGAGAGGGAGAGGGGAAAAAAAAGACCAAAAGGAACAGACTCAAAGAAAACTTGGAAACTTGACCAGTGTGCATTAAAGGTTTACATTTTACAAGTCCAAACATTAAAACCTGCATTTCTAGCTTTAAGGCTCTTAAATTCCCAGCACTTTGGATGGTGGATGCACTGCGAGTCGAGGAGGAATTTTCTCGGATGATAATGACCTGGGAATTGAGCCGCGATGTTCAGATCTGGCTTCAGTGGCCTCCAAAAAATGAGTCTGGTTCGTTCTAATGATGTCCCTGTAGTGTATCTGAACTTGTGCAGTATTGATTTTCCCTGATTTACCAAGTTAATCAAATAAACTATGATAAAGGTCAGATATTACTCGAACATTTAGATCTATATTTTTCATTTTGGACACCAGTGGAGCACCAAATTACAATTCCTAATCCAAAATCGTCCACAGTCTTTAAGAAGCTGCTTCCCCATGCACCTCCCCCTGAAACGATTATTTTGAGAGCATAACTGTTTGGCTTCCTCCTCCCATTTATGGTCTGTCCTCACTCTGTGCCTACTGTGCTCTGATTGGTTGGCTGAAAGCTTCATGCTTAGTGCTCTGGAAGCAGTTCAAGATGGGTGGAGATTGTACTCTACATGGAGGAGGGGGGCAGGAAGCAGTGATGCACTAGGTGTGCTCCTTAAAAATAAATAAATGGGCAGGGGTGTGACAAAACTAACCACAAACAGCTCAAACGGAAAACCTAAACATGTACGAACCATCTGGCGTCATCCAACACAGCTATTCAACACCAACAACATGCTTCACTTCTCTCGTTTTTGGGGATCGCCCCCATTTTTTTAAAACCTTAAAGCCAAACATAACCCTATTTTCAAACGTTCCCAATTGAAAGAATTAACATAATAAAGTCTTTTCGCACATGTACTTTAGGAGTATGGATGTTCTGTGTAGAAATAAAATCCTTTTAGTTCACTTTTTTCAGTAGAGGGCGCCGCCATCAGCGTTTAAAATCTGG
>JAQNCB010000004.1:8645824-8657247 GCA_030068295.1 Euristhmus nudiceps | reverse complement strand
TAGTCTAGGAAAAAAGCAGAAAATATACTAAGACATGGAGTAAACTAAGTAGAATATATAAACAATATTAAATAAATCAAGAAAATACAAGTATTATAACATATTAGAAATTATTAACTGATATAATCTAGATTTTAAAAACCTGAAAATATACTAAACTTGGTAAAAACTAAGTAGAATAAAATATATAAACCATATTAAATAAGTACAGACATACAAGTATTTCAAAATAATAAACATTAGTAACTGATATAATCTAGAAAAAATTGAAAATATAAAAAGACATGGTATAAAGTAAGTAGAATAGAGTATATAAACTAAGTTATAATTAAATATACAAATACAAGTATTGTACAATATTATAAATTAATACCTGATGTAGCCTAATTTCCTAATCTGGATTTTAAGTATAATTTAACAGATTTTTATAACAATTTTTCGAAATCTATTTCGATATCCTTACTATGTTTTTTTTCCATAAACACTCGTGACAAATACTATTGAAGTCTCGCTCAAAAAGTGTAGTTTGCAGAATACACTCCGTTGCTGAAAGAAATGAAATAATACTAAATTTTATTATAAAATTAACAACAAAAAATGCCTTCAGGACTTTAAATTTGAAATCCGTTGTGGTGGTCCTGACATTTGCCTGATCATAAGTAAAATTAACAAGGGAGTTATTTTAAACTCATGTAGTTTAGCATAACCCAGAGGTAAAAACGACAAAAAACATAATATTTTACGAAGCTTAGCTATCTTTCATTCAATAATATTAATCATAGTCACAATACTACTAGATTCGCTATGGAACTTCGGATGTACCTTATCGACGCCATATTAGAAGTGTGATTGGCGCTGTGAATTAATTGTAAGTAATAAAAATTTGCAGTTTGATGGTAATGTGGCGTGAACCTCTGATCTTCTGTTTTGATCGGTAACAAGTATGTAGCTTGTGTGATAAATTTCTCCCTTCAAACTTATTTTAACCTCTACTATTTCCCTTGCTCTCCAGTAGGTGGCAGTACCGTTTACTCGCAATGATGAAAAGATTGCCAGTGAAGAAATACAAGGTCTCTCTCAGATTCCAGTAGCCGAAGTGCAGATCTTATCCGTAATTTTTACGCTTCTGTTGACGCCCAAACTGAGGTAGTTGTAGCATATTATTGCTAATATTTTAGTTTTATTTAATGTAATCTTAACTAAAGCGACATATTTAATAACAATAAAACGTTGTTTTTGTTGTAATGCTTAGTGCGTCGTTGCTAAACTCACAGCTAATCTTCAGTTAGCTGCTGTTTAATTTGAATTATTAATACAGAGATTAATCTTTGTCTGTTTTTGCACATCTATATCCATGACGTTTTCTCGGAGGTATTATTTTCTTGTAAGGTTGGAAATAAAAAGGTCGCTGTTTAGAGCCGAATGCAATAATATGGCAGTGTTTCTGCTTTATGCTAGCAAGCTCGGAAGCTAAGCCCTTCGTTGGTAGTGGGATAAAATGAATATTAATTTATAGCTGGTACTGTGGAATTGACCTTTGATCCTCATGTGTTTTTGTTGCTTTTTTTAAGATTTCTGACAGAATGCAGACTTCATCTCAATCAAATTTTTCCCAGAAAAAGAAGAGCACAAAGGTGAGTTATAAGCAACAATACGCAGCAGCGTCGCTGACTGCAGAGGATTATAGCAGTTTTTCCCGTTTCCGGTGGGCAAATCTTATCCTTCGTGTTCCAACACTGATTGGACCATACGGATTAAATTACATTTAAAATAAATTTTACAATCTAGAGAGTTCACTGGTGAATGACGCATAACGTTGCGCTACGTTTACCGCTTTCATCAGAGATTTAATACCGGTACAGGCTACAGTACTTCCGGTGCAAAGATGGCGGTCTGTACAGAGGGACTCTTATTATGAATACAAATACTTGAAAAATGAGCTAAAGTCTTTTATGAACTGCAAGCAATTGTAAAAAAAAAGCATTTAATAATTCTTCTTGCATTTTAAAGTATTGTTCATAAATTAGATTTGTGAAATGAGCTGGTATCACCTGTTTTGATACAAAAAAGGTTCCAAAACACCTGGAGTGAATGCTGCTCACATTGGGTTCAAAATGACCACATCGGTGCTGAATTTGGTTCTTGTGATGCCACATGATTATGTGAATCAGTTTTTTTTTAATTTATTTAAACATCACACAAAGATAACTTGAGTGTTAAAAATGCAGTTTTCCTGTTGCAATTTTATTTGTTAAAAGAAAAATCCTATCCAAACCTACATGAACCTCTGAGGGAAAAGTAACTGCCCCCCTTGTTACAAGGCGAGGTAATTATGATTAATCCTATTATTGGGGAAAACGGTGTTCAATTTCATGGCCACACCCAGGCCTGATTGCTGCCAGACATTTCCAATCAGGAGATCCCAAATATAAAACCTGTCTGACAAAATGAGGTAGGCCATACTGAACACAGATCGTCGTGCTGTGATCCAGTGAGCGTCAAGAGCAAACAAGGAGGTTTATAGAGATGTCTCGGTTTGGGAAAGGATACAAAGTTATTAGTAAACCTTTGGGACCGCAGCGGACCACTTTCAGAGCCATTATCCATAAATGCAGAAGGCATGGCACAGTGGTGACCCTTCCCAGGAGTGGCCAACATACCAAAATTACTTCCAGATCACGGCGCAGACTAACCCGGAGAAGTAACAAAGGATCCAAAAACCACTGCTAAACAACTACAAGCCTCACTTGCCCATGACTTGACCGTGAGAAAGACACTCGACAAAAGTGGCATCCATGGAAGAGTTCTGAGGCGAAAGCCACTGTTGACAAAAAAAAGAATACCGAGGCACAACTCACTTTTGGCAAGAATCATCTTGATCATCCCCAAAGCTTTTGGGAAAATGTCCTCTGGATCGATGAAACTAAAGTTGAACTTTTTGGGAGAAATGTATCCCGTTCCATCTGATGCAAAAATAAGACTGCATTTGATGATAAGAATATTGTGCCAACAGCAAAATGTGGTGGTGGAAGTGTGATGTGGGCCTGCTTTGGTGCTTCAGGACCAGGGAGACTTGTCATGATTGATGGAACCATGGATGGATTCTGCTCGCTACCAAGAAATCCTGACGAAGAATGTTCGTCCATCAGTTCGAGACCTCAAGCTAAAGCACACCTGGGTTCTGCAGCAAGACAATGATCCAAAGCACACCAGCAAGCCACTTCTGAATGATTAAAAAAAAGAACAAAACGAGGGTTTTAGGGTGGCCTAGTCAAAGTTCTCACCTCAACCCTGTTGAAATGCTGTGGCATGACCTTCAAAAGGCTGTTCATGCCCAAAAACCATCCAATCTGGTTGGTCTTAAACAATTCTGCAGAGAAGAGTGGGCCAAAATCCCATCACAACCATGTGAACGAGTCAGCGCCTCTTATCGCAAACGCTTGGCTGTAGTTATTGCTGCAAAAGGTGGTTCAACCAGCTATTAGGTTTAGGGGGGCAATTACGTATTCACATGGGGCTTTGTAGGTTCAGATGGGGTCTCATCCCCCTTAATAAATGCAATTGGCACTGAAAACTTGCATTGTGTTTACTTGTGTCTTATCTTTGTATAATATTTAGGCTTGCTCGATCTGAAATGGGTGACAGAGACGATTGTGCAACAAATGTCAAGTTGGTCAGGGGGCCAAAACCTTTGCACAGCACTGTAGCCTTATTGTATGCTGTTATTCTGAAGGTGATTTCTGCTGGGTTATTAATGCTGATTCAAGAGCTTTCAGATAGACCGCTCAGGAAGAAGACATTGAGGCCAATCTGAATTGCGTCCAGTGGAACTGATGATGTAATGATACTGTTGTGTGCTCTGGTCTTCATTCTCAGAATCTGCATGTCTGTGCTTGGGACATGATGCAGGCCTGCAGCCCCGAGGTTGTATTCGCAACAGACTATAATGAGGCCAGTTGAATGCCCTTTATCGAAGACCCAGTTTGGTGGCAAGGTGCACCATATGGACTAAAATTTGTGCACCGCTCACCATCAGTCAACTGTGGGCCTTCTGCAAACTACAAAGTTGGAAAAACACAATTGTATAGAATATTGTGAAGTTTCAGGCATTTGAAATGTATGGCGGTCAGTGCCAGTTGACGGTGACCTCCATAACAGTGTCAAGATGATGACCCTGTGGTCCAACACAGTTTGGAAGCGTGTTGAACTCCCATCCGTACCATCCCTGTGTGAGTCTGGCTTGATCGCCCTTCACTGGTCCTAAAGGGTGGAAACCTGTTTAAGCATGCGATGACCCCAGTGAAAATGAGATCCAAGAAGACATGGTTTGCCAAGGTTGGAGCGGATAAACTCATGGTTTGCGCAGAAACACTGCCGCACGCCAAGCCGCCTCCAGCCAACATTACTTCCCAAATGCTTGTGTCTCCAAACACAGTAGTACATAGTGTGCACGCTAGTTTCTTAACTATTGCCTCATGAAGCATTATTTTGCTGCTTCATTGATATCGGTGTTCTTTATAGTAATAAATTGATGGCGGCCCAACATGAGTGCTGTACATGCATTGCATAACAATGCTCTTTAATACAAATTCACAGCGTGGAATCAAGGACGGATGGTTTTCATGGGGGCGTAACCTCCCTGTGTATTTCTACTGTTGTGGTTTTTTTTTTTTTTTTGTATTTTTTTTTTAAGTCACACACAAGCAATGGTGCCCATGCAATACTAAGCATAAACCCTGTGCAGCTTACTGTCGTGGGGTTATTATTATTATTTTTTTAATCTTGAGTGATGAGTCATAGACTGTAATTTTCATGTCTGCCTAAATAATCCCCTTGCGTTCGAGGGAAGAGACAAAGAGACAGATTGCTCTTCTTCCAGTACAAGTCTATGACTAACCATGGGAGTCGATTGTGGCTCCGTAACCTTCATACTCAAGAACAGCCTCCTCTGCTAATGGAGAGCTTCGAAGAGGAGGACGGACCACAGGAGAGTTGGGGTATTGTTCCCAACCTCACATGCTATTCTGTCTCTAACTCCTCTCTCTCTCTGTCTCTCTCTCTCCCCCTCTCCTCTTCAATGGGTTTACTTGTCATCTATGACAGAAAAGGCAGAACTACAATGATGACATAGGTAAGTCGCTTCAGAGCCCGGTTCTTTACTATTGACCCTCAGCTCTTTGTGGTCTTGGTGATGTCATTGCCATGTACCTAGTTTGAAGTCTTCAGAGCTTTAATTTAAAACAAAAGATCAGCCTCTGTGGCTCTGATGGGATTTAGCATTTTTTTGTTTGTTTGTTTTTGTTTTTTTTTTTTGTTTTTTTTCCACTACAAAAACACTTTAAACAAAATAATTGGTGGTGTGTTACATTTATTTTTCCAAGAGTGATATAACAGGGTGTCTGTAGGTGCTTAAATTCATAATTTGTCTGAAATTAGTACATTTCACCGGTGTAAGGCCTAAGAATGAAATGATCTGTTAGTTTTTAAACCCACCATCCTTTTTTGCAACAGTTGTAAATGGTCAGTTGCCATCAACCATTTTGATTTGTTTCCCACAACTATTTGAAATGATGTCCATTTTAAGCCTGGAAGGTTGTATGTATTTAAAAAAAAAATCTCAAACTTCAAACATTCCTATGAACAACCATTAAACCCACAATTTTGAAAATATAAAACATGCTACAACCAAGAGCCTACTGCTCATACAAGCAAGAAAGCAACAGAGCTTAACTGTAAAGGAGATAGTGGGATGTGAAGCTGTTCACGGGCCAATCATACCCTGGGTACGTCAAGTCTGGGAATTCTAGAAAGCCAAAGGTAAAAAAAAATGTAATTCCATGTTAGGGTTTTCCAAAAAGGCATGGAAGAGATTGAGCAAATAATGCACCACAACAAGAAGGTCCTGGGTATGGGTCTGGGGCTTGGCGATGGTGTTGCTCTATGGAGTTTGCATGTTTTTCCCGTACTTGCTTGGCTTTCCTGCAGATACTCTGGTTTCCTCCGCCAATTGAAGGGCATGCACATTCGTCTATTTGGCTGTTCCAAATTGCCCCTAGGTGTGAGAGTGAATAGCTGTGTGTTGCCCTGAAGTGTTAAGGGTGTAACTTGTCTTCACCCAGTGTTCAGAGAGGCTCCAGCTTCCCCACAAACATATGATTTAAGCGTTTTGGCAAATTGAGTGATAAAGCCATAACTTGTTACCTTAGAAACAATGCTACTTCTGATATAAGAACATTTATTCATACAAAGGTGAAATGTTGTAACCAGGCATCTCACATGGGGCTGAAGGCTGGTTGTGACAAAACGGTTATGGATTAAAGCCAAAACGGGCAAAGGGCAGTCCATTCTCATTTAAAAATTGGGTCTTCTGACTCTTGCATTGAAATTCATTCTAGCGAAATAAGGTTGCATGTGAATTATTTATTTATTTTTGAGAAGTTGCTCCCCTCTGCAAGATACTGCAGTAGAAGCTCAACATTCGCCTGGACAGCTATGCCAAAGTGGTTCAATAAAAAGAGCTTAAATACGGTAGAACAGCCAGATGAATTAACCTTGCAGCTGGAACTGGAAACAGGGGTGGTTGTCTCATGCATGGACCTGGGGAATGAATACCAACAGAATTCTGCCTTGAATTGGTGCTGCTATTACACTATATAGTATCTCGGCACGCAAGATGATGGGGGTATAACCTTTTGTGTAATGATAAACGGGTGTTTTATCTCAGCAGATATAGACACATTGTGATTAAAATGGTTATGAGCATTTGCAATTCACAATGAAGTACACTTCTGGTTATAACCCATACAGTGGTACCTTGAGATACGAAATTAATCCGTTCCAGAGTGGCTTTCGTGTCATGGGTTTTTTTTTTTATTCGTATAATGAATACATTTTGCATGTAAATCGCCTAATTTGTTCCAAGCTCCACCACATAAAATTTTATAATAAGGCTAAAACCGGAATAAAATAATATACAAATAATGCATTTGGTTCATTCAGTATACCAAACCTAACCGTTAATACCTGTAAGTAAAGTAGATAATAGAACATAATGCGAAAAAAATAATAGGAAAATGTGGAACCTTATCTTTCAGGTGAGGCGATGTCCGAAAGCAAAAGTGGCAAGGAGGAGGGCAAAGAAAATGATAAAAATGGCAGGAAACATTAAACTTGCTTCTAATTTTCATCAGCTTCTTTTCCTTTTTTTGGCGGTTGACAAATCGACTTAAGGTGTACTACCGCCGCCACCTGGACTGGAGTATGGATCTTAGCTCACTTCCCCTTGACTGATGCTTGATGAGAGATTCTGACCAATAGGAGAGCAGGATTGTTACTAAGCATGATGGGAAATTGTGTTCCGTTTCTTTCGTATGCTGAGTAATTTTTCGTAAAATGAAGCAAAAAAGCCTTTGCATATCATTTCGTATAATGAAATTTTTCATGTACTGACGCTTTCATACATATAAGTTTGGTGGCGTTACATTTGAAACGGCCTTTACAAGATCTTGGTGTTCGATTTAATATGATGCCTGCAGACACCCTGTCATCTGGATTTAGCCTGAACAACATTAGAAACATGAAGTCCTGTCTGAATCATTGGTGTGGCAGATTAACTGACGGCAGCATTGTGGTACACGTCCCTGACAGTCAAGCACCGTTCACCAGAGTGAGTCATAGAAGTGACGGTGGACCAAACCTCTTGGCTTGTCCACTCCTAGAGCTGTTTCTGTTGTACAGACTTGGCGGGCAGTGGTCTGGAGAGATGCGGCCCAAAGCCAGTTCAAACCAGAACAGTTTCCACTTCAATAAGTGTTTTTATCTCTTTATACATGACAACTGTCAGGGAAGGATGGCCAACGTCCAATAAAGGACGAGTCTTATTCAGATGAGGTGTTGCAGAAGATGACCTACTGGTGAAATCTGGAAAAGTAACCATCTGGAATATGGCTGGGCCAAAGTATCTCTGGAAAGTTCATAGAACTTGCCTTGTTGTGGTCATCCTGAATTTTTGGAGGTTGACTCCCAACCTAAGCTTTGTTGGTGGGCAGTTTAATCACTGGACTCCGTCAGGGCTCATTCAGAGGAAGGTCCTTGTGGTCCTATCACAGTCGATGCCTTCAGATTTGCTGGCATTGGATTGAGTGTTTTGCACACCCAGAAATAAACATCTTGAATTTGTGGAGAAATGGTAACCTTTATCAAGTCCATTCTCCATTATTTTTTTTGTTTTTTCCTGCCAAGTTCTGCAAACGGCCAAGCATGATGTCTTGACATTTTGTGAACTGTGAAAATGGATCAGATCTGAAAGAGGTAAAACTGATCTACAGAATCTGCCAAATTTTGGCAGTGACATGTTCTATATCAAACTGGGACTTCTTTCATTGGTGTTGTTGGTATGCACGTTGTTATGAATCAGGACGGAGTTTTTATGTTGTTCAGCAGTAAATTTTTTAAATGTGGCTCCCTTACTTTGCCACAGCTGTTCCAATCTGTTGAGGCTTTACATGGTAAGGAGTGAAGAAATTAAGTGCTCTGTTGATTTGAAAGTGGATTAACAGATTAATTTGTAAACTGTCCAGTACTTTTATCTTGTAGTTTTATGTGGTCTGGGGTGTAATATTGTCATTCTAATTCATGAAACTCTCATTAGTGTACATCAAGCATGGATGCCTTCAGACCATGCCCTCCCTGACCAAACGGCTGAAAGCGATCAAAGAACCGGTTATCGGTATGTAATATATTGTAAATCAAATAATGAAACACGTTGTGGAAATCTATGAGTGCTGAGTGTGTGCGTGTGTGTGTGTAGGCCTACAGTATGTATGGGAGTATCGGAGCCCGAGCAAGTCAGTAGCTCCGCATTACCAGTGTCGGCTATGTAAGGTACAGTGGCAGCAGAATGAGATGGCTGCTCACGTTTCTGGATGGAAGCATTGCTTCAAATACCTGGTAAGGCCTTTTGATCTCCTGTGATTTATTTATTATTATTATTTTTTTAATCATTTTATTGCAAGTTTATCAGCAAGAGGCTATGGTAAACTATATCTGTAGGTGCCATATCAGTTTTATTTTTACCTGAACAGAAACAAGGTCACACCAAAGAAATGGCTTATAAAGAAGAAGAAATAGGAAAGAATCCAACTATTAAAAAGAAGGTGAAAGCAGCTGCTGCTGAGGTGGAGAAGGCTGAGGGCAGAGGCCAAGTCAAGGTCAGTAAGTGCAATCTCAGCGAGCTATTGCATGCACTTAAACTTCATCTAACCTTTAGCCATGTTCACATTACAGCCTAAATTCGATCAGAATACAATCTCCTGTTCAGGTGATTTGTATCCTGTCTGTGCATCCATGCTCACGTATTCTGATCCACATTGGTTGCTATAGTAGAAAGAAATGACATACTGGTGGAGCGAACACACGTGTTCACTGACCTGGCATATATACTGTCAGATCCTTGTTGTATAATAGGCCTTAACGTTATGTTACAATGTTTACACTAATACTACTAACATTACGGCTGTCATAACATTAGTTACTATGTCATTAGTGGAGAAGTTCAAATGTGAAATCTTACCTCTTCGGACACACGCGTGCTCTGTCTAACTTTAAGACGAAGCTGAACTTGTAATGATCGAATTGGATCCAGACGTTAGAAGTATAAGAAAGTCTGTGTCTATATAAATGTAATGAGTGTCGTAATATTACTTTACTTTGGAACAACTTCCGTAAGCTCTCAAATGTCCAGTAATAATATAAACAATATATAGTTCACACCAAACAAGCATGAGCATTTCACAGAAATGATCGTTCCGTTTCCGGGTCGTTTCTGGTGTTTTAAAACCAAGGATCAGGAAGTCCGTTTCCCAGCTCATAAAGCTTGTTGGGCTTTTACACCCGAGCCCAGAGGCCCCACACATGTCCCACATAGTATAGCCTAAACGCAGGGGAATCCTGTGAACTGAAAAAGCGTTTCAAACCGTTTCCCAGGGTCAAAATTCATGGAACCGAAAAATCGTTTCCCATCAGTTCTGAAATCCTCATGCCTGAGAAAGGTAATATCTTACTAGGACCAAGCGCGTACTCGTGTACTGTGAAAAGAAAAACGCACCCAATCTCCTGCAGAATGAAAATCGGTGCTTCACAGTACTTTCCGTGTAGCTCACATGAAAGATGACCACACTGAATTCCACCCACAGTTCATACGGGGTATTCTTTTTTTATCTAGATTTTATAAACATGGAGTTTGGTGTGGTCAGTGTGCCAGGAGAGGTGAGATCCTTGTGTACCAATTTCAGGCTGAATCAATAACTGGTATGCTTGCCTTACAGGTGATCATTAGGGAACCTGCCGACGTGGCAGCATTTCAGGACATGAGTAAGTCCTAAGCCTTGCTCTGTAAAATTTAAATTTACTTATTAAGAGTAAACGTTGTATTTGCTGTTTCCTTACACTCTGCCCTTTGTGCATGTACCAGAGACTGCATTTCCTCCTATTTCGGGACCAACTCCTCCAAGTCGGATTGGATCAATGAGTGGAGATTTTCGTTCAGGTTTTTTGTATATGGGTTCATTAAAAGTCTTTAAGAGGCCCCCCCAGTCTATTTTCTTTCTCACTCACTTTTTGTTTTTGTTTTTTTCCCCCTCCTCAGATGGTCCTTTGGGTTGTGGGTTTTTGGACCCACCCTTTTCAGATGACTTCCCAACTCGGGGTGGCATGATGTCTGACTTTTGTGGTGGCCAAGATGACGGCCCCATGATGAGCCCTGATCACTATGGTAATTGTATTCCCACGTGTACGGGATACTATGATTTCACAGGCTGTCCATCACCGCATCCACTGCAGACATTTCTTGGTGACACTCTAGCAGTGCCGGTTCTTTACGGATTTATTTTATGTTTATGGTGAAATAAAATGTCGTATTTTTTTCCCCTCCAATTTCTCCCCTAATATTAGGCTTATTCAGGTCTCTAAGTATTGCCTTCCCTGTTGTGTGGCCACCACAAAATAGGGGGTGCTGTAAGCATGCACATGCCCCGTTTGACATGCATCCCTGCCACCTGTCTCGTTATGAACTGCTGTGCATGCAGGAAAGAGCTATCCGCCCCCTCGTATGAATGTGCTCATGGATGCCCATAATTGGCTGGTAATCACTGTGAGTGAAGGGAAGTGAATGTATGCCATCCATCCCTCCCTCCCGTGAGAGCTTGGTGAATTCACTCCCATGGATTCCCGGTCATCGATGGCTGTGGCATCAACCTGGATTGGAACTCTCTATCTCCGGGTTGATGGTCATGCACGAGCTCTGGCTGGGGGTGTAAATCAGGGGTGCTCAATCCTGCTTCTGGAGACCTACCTTCCTGAATATGTTCGCTCCAACCCTAATAATGCCCACCTGACCATCCAGTCATCTAATCAAGGCTTCAGAC
>JAQNCB010000004.1:8454102-8465478 GCA_030068295.1 Euristhmus nudiceps | reverse complement strand
AGTCCAGTTGACTGAAGGAAATCACACGCTTTGGATACTATGACCTGGATGACTGAGAATCTTCACAGACAACTGTTCAAAATCTTGGTCACGCCAAATTTTCGTCACCGGGCCATGAGACATGGGCAGATTGTTTGTGAACGCGTCTGGACGATGTGGGGGATGCGTGAAGTATGTGTGAAGTATGTGTTGGAGTGGCAGAACTCGTTGGGGCGTTGCAGTGACGCAATCGCGCTTTTCTGAGCGTACACCCCTTGCCGCACACCGTAGTTCAAATGTGCTTTCCGGCATCGGCATGCATGTGGATACTGCTCGTCATTCGAGAGTTCGTCAGTGAAGAGAAAACTTTATATCACAGTGACAACATGTCTGAAACAAACCAGACATGGAGAGGACAGCAGAGTAGGCTCTATAAGAGTTATAATATAATATAAGATAATATCCTCTTTCTTCTCCCTCTCTCTCTCTC
Organism: Euristhmus nudiceps; assembly: GCA_030068295.1. NCBI lineage: Eukaryota > Metazoa > Chordata > Actinopteri > Siluriformes > Plotosidae > Euristhmus > Euristhmus nudiceps. The sequence goes on along the minus strand of JAQNCB010000004.1, from coordinate 8,465,009 downwards.
TCTCTGTCTGTCTCTCTCTCTCTCTCTCTCTCTCTCTCTCTCTTTCTTTCCTTCTATTTTTTTCTGCTGCTCTCTGATATGATGAGTAAACATATGATAGTTCTTTACACTTCTACATTCCATGTTATCACACTGTGTGTTTCTACCATAAAATAAATTCATTTATAAAAGTTAAATGAACCCTGTGTAGTCTTAAGGTTCAATTTCTAAATAATTTCTGTTATAAATATATTTACACTTGGTATATTAAATAATTTAAAATAAACAGATGCACAAACAATTATTTTACGATTATTTATACTGTTTTGAATTTTAATGAACATAATAGCCAAAATTCTATACGTCAAATAATTGACAAAATAATAGTTTTACAGATTACAATTACAATAAAATTCAACAACAACAATAATAATAATCGACACCACTCTTCAGGATTGCGCAATATCGTCGTGCCGATGCGGGAGGTGTGAAAAAGTATGCGCGAAAAGTATGCCGTGGCAAGGCAGCCACAAATTCGTGCAAGTGTCAGAGGGCCTTTAGAGTTTGGTTGGCGACCACTGGATTAAATTGTTCATTAATAAGTAATTTAAATCTTTAATTAATGAAATTTTAATTCATTAGTGTTGCTTTCTATGTTTTTTGTTTAATTATGATATTTACGCTTTTTGGAAATAAATAAAAGTTTCATTTTTGCATCGTATTATAGTTTCGAAGTGGGTTAGTACTTAATTCTCTTTAGGAATTAATGATTAATTAATGGACCTTTAAAGCCAATTATACTTGTGCCGCACTCATTTTCATCATATAAATGGCTGTGCGAGTGCCATATGCTACTATAATTTGTTTATATTGCTGCATAAACATGATTTGGTTTGGACTTGTTTTGCTGCATCTGGGCCAGGACACTTTATAATAATTGATAGAGCAATGGATTCTGAATGATACCAATGAATAACGAGGGAAAATGTCAGGGAGTCTGTCTGTGTACTAAATCACTCAGGTTTGTTTACCTGATCATTTTTCTTGATAAATAAATGACCAAATAATTTTAATTTTAAAAAATTCTCTTTACTTACTTTTATAATTTGTGTGACCATCTGTTGATGTTTTAAATTATATGTGTCCAGAAATACACAACATTTGAAGGCATTCATAAATTATCAAGCACCACTATATCACTCTCTATCACTATATCATAATATTTCTGCATTTCAATTGTGTATTTTTTTATATGTTTAAAAAAAATGAGAGAGAGATTTTGACATTACCTACCTGGCTGGATAAATAATATGTGTTGTGAGAACTGCTGAAGCTATGTATTTAAGCTATGCATGATGGTTTAACTTATTCGCCATGGGAATCATGAACACCTATAAAGTAGATGCCAGCACCATTGTTGCATCATATAAGAGAATATAATACAATAAAATGACACTTCTTTGAAGAAAACTTCTTCAAAAAAACTTCTTTGAAGGAGTTTGTGCAATCTTTCCTACCAGTCCACACATTTGCAGACAGACAAGTAGGTACATTATTTGCATATTTGAGAATATATATTTTTCTGTGCTTTGCTAATAATAATAATAAATGTGTAGAATGAATGTTTTATGTTATAATGTTGTACACTTATCTATATTCCAAACAGAACAACCCTGATATGCAGTCTTGTAAACCTAATGCGTGGTGTTAAAGTAAAATAATAAAAAAAATGTTTCCATAATAACAAATTATAATTATCTTAGTGTAAAGCTAAACAAATACGAGAGCAGCACTCATAGAGTGCATGGTACCATTGCACTGCAGCACGGATGATGCACCAGAAAGCCCTATTCCAGTACCGGCTTTAATTACCCATGTGCTCTTCTTACGATATGTTTTATAGTACTTGTTTTAGGGGTTTACGATGACTAGTGTTTAATCTTTCAGGGTCACTCCAGGTCAAAAGTAACTGTCTCATTGTAAAAGTTTGTTCCATGGTGACAGACAGTCTATTGGCACTCATTCTGAAGTTCTAAGAGCTCAAATTTCTTTCACCTTGATTTTTACGTCTTAAGCGGCCTACAAGGTACTGGACGTACAAATCCTGCGCATGACGCTGCGTTTGTTGGTTACAAACGACAGACTGAACGTCCCTTGCTTCTTCCCAGTTCAACGCGCGTCAAGATGTCGTCTCTGTTATCTTCTGTTATCTTTGAAACTAATATGGCTATTATAAAAAAATTGTCATTTGTAACCAATGAACGCAGCGTCGTGCACAGGATTTGAACGTCCAGTACCTTGTAGAGCGGCGAATGAACGTGGATCCGACATCTTCGCATTCCACGTGTCTGCCGCAGCTGTTCACGTATGCGCCGGATTAGCCACCGGCTATAGCCGTATGTTCGCCGGATGTCTGAAGGCTGTGCTGCGGATGTGTCTACCGGGAGCCGTATCCGCCACGGCTACTAGGCATGCCCAGGGGTATACTGGGGATCTTCAGGGATGGGCATCCCCTTCGATACACCATACTATACCTGTATGTGGGAAGGGGGCCTTAGTATCCCTCAGGCTCAAAAATAATTATCTCATTTAAAAATGTCTGTCGGGTTTGCTGTTGGTATTCCATAGCAATGGCATGTCTATCTACACTCGTTTTGAAGTTATACGCATTTTATTTCCATAAACTTGGGACCTTCACTTTTGACGTTGATATTTCAAAATCAAGTAAAATATCTGGGACTCAGATGGAGTAGTGTCCCCACCAACTTTGATGAAAATCAAAGCAGAGATGGTATCAGGATTTTGATTACAAGACAAACTGACAAGCAATCAAACAGTTCGACAGACTAACAGACAAACAACACCTTCATTTTGGTATTAAGCTCGTTGTAATCTGGGTTTATTCTCTATAATGTGGGTCTAATGTGTAGGGTTCACCCTGTTATGATAATTATAAATGAATATTACTCCGGGTTTACTCTGTATCGTGTAGGTCTTATGTGGATACAGTTTTGCTGAGGCTGTCACGTTTTTGAGTTGGAGCTAAATCAGATGTAAATCAGGTGATAAATTGTGTGTGAATCGCACGGTGTGAGAGGGCAAACAGTGCTGATTAATGAGTTCCACTGACTAGTCAGAGGTCATATAGAAATGTCAGAATATTTATCAAACATCCCCTGTTTAGTAGTTGATAGCATCAGTTTATTTTGTCCACCAGGAGGTAATTTTTTTGCCAAACCAGGTAATATAACTCAAAGGTATGCATGGATTTGGATTTTTTTTATTTTTTATTTTTTAATAAATAAGCGTGTGAATCAAGTAAAAAACCAACACCAACTCAAAAAGCAAAATATTTTCAGGTGATCCATGCACGGGATCATGTTAAAAACAAAGATAAAATGCAGAAAAATACCACTTTTATAATATACACCAAAATGTTTATCATATTTATCATAGGTGGAGACATTTCATTATAGTGATGCCAAGTTATAATAATCCATTTATGCCTGGCGAAGGTTTATCTGCCTCTGTTTATCTACAATGTGGTTACATTGCAATTGACTGGCTTGTGCTCTCATGTTTCTAAGACAAAGATTACCGGTTTTGCTCATCCTCGCAGTATAATTTGTGCGTATGTAATATATTTAAGCAATACTAATAATTATTGTAGCATAAATGACTTTTAAAAATCACAAAACTGGGTGATTTTATTTTGTGGATTACTAGCGGTGTGTTACATTACGGGTGTTAGCAGCTTAGTGGTTGTTTTTTCCCCCAGAAAGTGACATCAGTGTATTGTGTGGGGTCGATGTTGATGTGGAAACAGTGAAACTTTCATTCTAGTGACTCTGAGGATGAGAATGCTGCCAAAGGAGTGCGTGATGGTAAATCCAAAATAGCTTACGCGGCGATGTTTTGTCACGTCGGCTTACCTGCCGGTAGTTGGTTTAACACGAAATATATGTTTTCTGCTCTTTCTACGCTTGTTGTTTGTGCAGTTCAGCACTGCTCGATATCGTGTTATGCTACTTGGGTCAGAAACGTAGACCAGCCAATCCATTGCGCTGACATCACTACCAGACTGGAACAGACAATCAGAAAGGCAGCATGTCTCTGAGCAAGCCTGGAGTCGTAACACTTGCACACTCTGTATAATCATTCAATCATATAGCTACAGCTATAGCAGGGCTCGAAATTCGATTTTTTTTCCCCAGCCAGTCGGACTAGTTACCTAACAAAGTTAGTCTCCAATCAGAAAATCAACTCGCCAAAGCGTGTCCGATCTCAGTGAGTTCAACCCTCAGTAAAAATGACACACAAGATTATATATTATACAATTGTTCATCACTAATATGCATTTTATTTTATTTCAAGAGTATTTTGATTCTGTTGTTCAATAAAAAAAATGAGAACAACGCAGAGCACCAAAATAAAATGAAAAATAATTATGATATTGCAAAACTTGGAAAATGAGTGTTAAATAAAAACAAATAAAATTGAGAGCCAGAATTTAAGTCAACAGAATGTCGTGCATTTAAAGGGGAGTTCTACCAATTTCATGATGCTGTAAAAATGCATAAATTAAAAAAGATATTTACTTTACTGATGTACTTCACATTGGACTAGAAACTGACTCGACAACAATGTAATTCTCTACATAAAATACTGTTGTAATCCTAAGCACCATAATATTGAATAATTCAGAATATTCTTCCGATCTAGGTCGCTTTTCCCGTCTTAGGTGGCGGCGTAACAGGTTTAAAAAAATTCCACATTACAAAGCTGTTTTGACAGTTGAAGATGAACAAAAAGACGTGTATTGAAATCTACTTGTCATACAGCGATCCCTACCTCAGATATAGATTTTCAGTATTCTTCACGACTTTTTTTTCAGTATTTTCATTCTTCCACACACATGAATTAGCAACAAATGTATTTGTAAGCAATATTATTGACATTTATTTGACATCATAATTAAAATCTAGAGGTAGGATGGCAACACCATCATATGACTCACATGACAGACCGAGACAACACGCACTCTCTTTGTGTCTCCCGCATACAGACAGGGAGAGCAAGAGCGGCCATAATCTCTCTGTGTCTCCCGGGCGCGCGCACAGACACGGGGAGCTTAAAATAATAGCACGCGCTCCCGCGCAGGAGGCACACAGAGCAAGAGAGCGTGCATTTTTTTTATTTTTCCATACAGAATAGGTAAGACGTCATATACATGCGCCGTGTGTAAATGTCTGCTTTTATTGAATATTTTTTCAACTTACAAGCCCGTCCTTTTTTGAAAATATATTATCAACTCGCCATACCGGGCGAGCTGGTAACTGAACTAACTCACCAAATGAGAAATTACGTCGCATCTGGCGACCGGACCACCGTGAATTTCGAGCCGTGTATAGCACACGGTGGGAACATTATAACTCTCTCGCAGGTCTGTGTTCTGCAGTACAGTATATCAGATCATCAAATAAGTATAATAGGCTAATGTCACAAATTGGGAATATGAGTCAGAATCTGAAAATATCTCTCCAGGGCTGTGATGTTGGTGTTGAGAGGTTTGCACTCTGTCTGCTTTAATGCAAGCTGATGAATCAGTCGCTGCTTGCTGCACTAAATCAGTGTCGCTTGTCTGTTGCAACTCCCTCCCCTGTTTGGCAGCAAATAAGCTCCTGTTCTTGTCAGCGTAACTTCTTTCTGAGGCTTTGTGATTGATCTCGCTCTGTGGATCACTGCCTGTGTGCAATATACACAAAGTAATAAAATCACTGTCTGTCCGGTCCTATTAAACAGCACCAATGATAGACATCACTCATAAACCAGCACTACTGTTAAACTTTCTACTTTCATTCTTGCTATCGTGTCTCATGGTCTTGTATTCGGTTTACTGTTTTCCATGGTCCCTCACGTTATCTTTTTAATCCCATGTATACATGGAACAATGAATGGATGGATGGGTGGAAGACAGACATCTCAGTGTTGCAGTATTCTCTGCTTTTTGCAGATACAGAGGAACCTCGAGAAATGAAGTTAATCCGTTCGGGAGTGGCTTTCATATCATGATTTTTTCGTATAATGAATCGTGTTTTACATGTAAATCGCCTAATTCGTTCCAAGCTCGACAAAACCACCACATTAAATTTTATAATAAGGGTAAAACCAGAATGAAATAAGAGCCAAATACATTCTAATCATTCAATATATAATATAATGTATTATAATACATTATACAGAGGTAATGTAACCTGTTAATGAAGTAGATAATAGAACATAATGCAAAAAAAAATAGGAAAATGTGGAACCTTACCCTTCTAGTGAAGCGATTTCTGAAAGTGAAAGTGGCGAGGAGGAGGAGGGCAAAGAAAATAATAAAAATGGCAGAAAATAAATGTCAGGAAACATTAAACTTGTTTACACTTAAAATAATTTTTTCTTTTATCAGTTCCTAATTTCCATCAGATTCTTTTTCTTCTTTTCCTTTTTTTTGGCGGTTGACAAACCGACTTAAGTTGTATTACCGCCACCACCTGGACTGGAGTGTGGATCTTGACTCACTTCCCCTTGACTGATGCTTGATGAGAAAAATTCTGACCAATAGGGCGGCCGGGGAGCGTTGAAGGAGCGAATTTTAAAATTTGCGGTTGTGTTCCGCTTCTTTTGTACGCTGAATAATCTTTCGTAAAATGAAGCGAAAAAACCTTTGCATATCGTTATGTAAAATGAAGTTTTTGTGTAATGAAGCGTTCGTATCTCGAGGTTCCACTGTACTGAGGAAAAAGGGTTTTAAAGCTTTAGACAGGGTGTGTACAGGTGATGAATTAGATCAAGGTTTTTGGATGTGTATGGTGGATCAATGAGGTTTAAATTCTCAAACAGCAACAACGAACCTTTGCTGTCGCTATGCTGTAATAATATCAGTAAATCAGTCGATGATTGAACTTGTAGTTCAGTTGATTCAGATTGCACTGATCACTGGAAAATATTTTCTCAATCTACAATTTAGAAAGAACCCACCTACTTTCATTCTCTGCTCTGAAATGATCAGAGTTTGCTTTGCCCCATAAATTAATTCAGTTTTAACTCAAATAATTTGGTCTGTGAATTCATTTGAACAAATTTACGAAGGTAAAAAGGCGGTTAAAGAGCGTTATTATGCACAGCTTGATACACAGTGCTACATAAATTGTGTGCAGATATCTAAAAACAATGGCTAAAATAAATAAATAAAATATCTAAAAAAAAAAGAATGCCCAGATAGAAAACAGAAATACTGCGTGTTCGTTTAGAGATTCCCATTCACACGCTAATCACCGGCCTGTTTATTTTCCATTATCAGTTTATTTTGGCGAAATACAAAGGTTTGCTTGTGAAACCACTCCAACTCACAAGCTTCGTATCTCTTCTTCTCCTGTTTTACATCTTGTTTTGGTTTACAATACAATCCGCATGAGTCTGTTTATAAGTCCGGACTGGAGGAACAGTCGTGCACATTAACGATAACCTGACGGTGCGCCATTAATTACGAATTGAAGAAGGCGCATGATTCCCGAAAGAGAGAAAACTCGGGTACACTCGCTCTTTCTCTCTTGGTCACTCACACACACACACACACACACACACACGCACACACACTGTTGACAATTTCTAAAGCATTTTGGTTTTGTAGTGGTTCCGCGTTCAAAGCACGGAGGGTCTGGGCTCAAGTCCCAGGTGACAGAGTGTGGATGGTTCTATGGGTGTGTTGATGATATAATGTATTGGTAATCTGTTCAGGGTGACCCCCGCCTTCGCCCAGTGTCGGCTGAGATAGGCTCCAGCCTCCCAGTGACCCCAGTAAGATTGGGGATTTGGCAAATGAGTGAATAAATAAATGAATGACTAATTTCGAAAGCATTTTTCTAAAAGAGGAGTTTACGTTTATCCTGGTCTCTTATTTGTTTATTGAAAGAAGTCGCCATGTGCAGTATTATAGAAACTTGGGGCTTTACTGCATCATGACATCGAATCAAATTGTTGGCAGGATCATTGTAATCAAGTCAAATCATGAGATAAATAAAGATGCGCAGCCCGATTACATGCCATGATTTTATAAGAACAGTCTGTAGGTTATTAGCTGCTTGGTTTTGATGGTTGTTTATTCCCCAGGTTTGGTATTTACTCGGATGGTTGTGCTATCTTCAACTTGAGAAACTCAGTGCTGCAGAAGACTCCGGAAGCTTGCAAAAATCAGCCAGAATCTACCTTACCAAAGCGAAAAAGGTAATACTTCACACACACACACACACACACACACACACACACACACACACACACACACACACACACACACACACAGATAACCGACATCATCAGTTTTTTTTCTGCATTATTTTGCTGATTTTTTCACTCAGCAGGATTGTTTCCCGTCTCACACTTGGCCTTGATTCCGATGGTGAAATTTCTTTCATGACGCTGGCGGCCGACAGGCAGAGACGTGGGTAATGAAAAGGGTACATCGGGGGATGGATACTTCATTTTCCCTTTCTTGTCCTCTGTTTATTTTTCCCCTCCGACTCCTATAATGGACTTTTGATGTTACTGTAGTTCAGCTTCCTCGGAAGAAACCCCATGTCGTCTTATTTCTAATTTCCTTTCTTATTTTTGCCCCCAGTCCTTTTAGCAACCTCAGTTCGTATCTCCGAATGATCAGCTGTGCTCTCGTTTGTGCCGTCACCCCCCTTTCGCCCATCCGTGAGAGGATTTGCTGTTTACTTATCATTGAGCGATACAAGATGAATCCTCTGCACATACACAGTCTCTCCATCCATCTTTATCAGAACACTCGACTCGACTCTGTTCTGTGCAGCTTTTCTCAGTGATCCGATACATCTCGCGGTGTGAATGGGTATAATGCTCAGAAATGGGTATAATGTCTAGACCGCGAATGTAAGACGACCCCCACCTTTTCAGACTTATTTAAATGCAAACCATCTTATATTCAGGCCAATACGGTAATTAACCCTAATTAAGCGGTTCAGAAAATGAATGAATGAATGATGGCACTTTATTAGCTCCTGCAAAATATAGTGGCATGGGTGGCATCTGTCCGTCCGTCACACTTTGGTTTACGGACGACAACTTAGGAATGCTTGCTCGGATTTTCATGAAATTTGATATGCGAGTTTGTCTTACATGTACCTCGGCTGGGATTGGCGCAGGCCAAAGTCTGCACTTAATTAACGAACATTTATTGAAGAGGTCAGTTTGGTTTCCAAACGATAACTTGAGAATTCTTTCTCGGATTTTGATAAAATTCGGTATGTGGGTTTGTGTTACAGGCACCTGGCCTGAGACTGATGTACACCGAAATCCATGAATGAGCCGCTGACTTTTTTTTTTTAAACAACAGTTTGATTTTGGTTTAAGGAAGATATAGATCAACTTTAAAGTACACCTTCCTGGGCAGCGGGAGCTTTGGACCCATGCAGCCTATTTTTATTCTTGGTTTTGTATCTATATGGTCACGTGCATGTGCAAGATGTTTGTTCTTTAATGGTATATATGCCATCATGTTTTGTTTCATGTTTAGTCTGTCTAGTACGGTGATCTTTAGGCTACTCCTGCAGACTTTGTCTCACCCTGTCTTTGTACCTTCCCCTCCTGTTTCCACCTTTTTCTTTTACTACTTTCTTTTCTCTGTCACAGTCTGTGGCTCCGGGCGAGGTTCAGATTCAACCTCACTTGCTATTTGCTATTGATTTTCTGCCTCCTGCATGACACTGACTTTGAAGTCTCTTTTCCTCCATGTCCGCGGCAAACATGGAATGTTTGTAGGCATACCTGTAGTGCATCCTTAAAGCTAGAATACAATCTGTGGTTACGAGGTGAAGTCTATTCTTATTTACCTTTTAAAGCAACACAGAGGTCAGATCAAAGTCAGTGATATTGTAATGTCTATGAAGTGTGGTTGGGAATGAAATTTGGCAAAAGTTTAGTGTAAGATTTTTAGTGAATGAGAAACAAAAAATCGACATGAAGCATAAAATTTTATATATATATATATATATATATATATATATATATATACAGTTGAACCTCACTCAACCGGATCCCGATCGTATGGATTTTGGGTCCTACGGACAACCCAATTTTATTTTTTATTTATTTATTTTTTAAGGATGGTTCGCAAGCGCAGCGCCGCGAGCAGTGCCGCGAGTAGCGCCGAGAGCAGCGCCGCGAGCAGTACGTTAAATGAATTACTGTATTATCTATTACACTATGTGTTACATGTATTACTGTACAGGTACAATATAAGTGTATTATTTGGGTGTTAAATGTTCAGCACTACTGTGCTTTTACAGAACTTTGAGGTGATTTTACCAGTATTCAGTATGGAGTATAGCCCCTCCCCCCCGAAAAAACACTTCACTCTTACGGACTGTTCACTAATCCGGACACTCCCTCACCCCTTTTAGTATATATATATAGTATATATATATATATATAAAAAGTTCAGCAAAATGCCACGAGGGGTCGCGACTGACTCAGATTTGGGTTCCAGCCTCTTCTAATGCTGGGAAATTCGTCTCGACCAATCAGCTTGCGAGATTTCAGAGGTAGTGTTCCAAACCGATTCGGTAGTGACCTTGCGGTCTTTCTCTTAAATCTTTCACTATTAAACAGGGAAATTGTTAAGGGGAAGGGAGCAAACTCACTACTGACTCCGGTTTGGGACTCGGCTCTGAAATAACAGCGTTCGAGACAGAAAAGGCGGAAGTCAAGGCATTGCTTACACTTTATTTACATCTATGGACAATTGCACGGATGTATTTTCCATTATTTATATTTCATTTACATCTTATATGTTGTTTTTGAATGTTTAATTGTTATTATAAGTATTTATAGCATTGAATATGTATTTATTGATATTATATACACAT
>JAQNCB010000004.1:8282272-8292480 GCA_030068295.1 Euristhmus nudiceps | reverse complement strand
CTGAGAGAGGACATGAAGTTAGTTGGTGTGAGACAAGAGGATGCGCAGGACAGGGATGGATGGAAACGGATGATTCGCTGTGGCGACCCCTGAGGGGAGGAGCCTAAAGAAAAGTCGTAGTAATCATTTTCTTCAGTAGATGCAGGACAGTATGTTTTGGATTTTCGGTGGGTTTTCGTATTTACTCTCACTCACACCCATTTGTTGAATCGTTTACTCCTCCAAGGGTCACAGGGCTTTCTCTAGGTCCTGGGTTCGAGTCCTGTGGTTGAGGTGTTTCTGTGTGGAGTTGGCATGTTCTCCCCATGCCTGAGTGGATTTCCTCTCCGTACTCTTGGTTTCCCTCAAAAGACCGAAGAGAAGCACATTAGGCTCATCGGCTGTTTCAGATTGCCCCTCGGTGTTAGTGTGGCTGTGAATCCATGTGCAATGCTCTGGCAACCTTTGCCCAGTGTTAGCTGACTTAGCGCCCTCGTGACTGTAATGGGACTAAGAGGTTTGGCAAATGAGTCAGTGAGTGCTTTCGATCATAAATCTAATGATCTGTTATTGTTTTTTTAAAACCCCTCTCTTCTGAGTCTCTGACTGCTGCCGGATCCTTTTTCCTGATCTTGCTGTATTACTTGTATTGGATTGGATGCAAACTTTGGAAAAAGACCTTTTGTGGACCTGCGCTTGTGTATGTCCGTCCCCTCCCGGCACATGGACAAATCAACAAATATTTATCGTTTATTTGTTGATAAAGGTAATTTATTTTAGGATATACTCATTAGGGAGGCACGGTGGTGTAGTGGTTAGCACGTCAGGAAGGCCTGGGTTCGATTCCCAGCCTGGGCGTTTCTGTGTGGAGTCTGCATGTTCTCCCTGTGCTTGTGTGGGTTTCCTCCAGGTACTCCGGTTTCCTCCCACAGTCCAAAAACATGCACAGTCAGCTGATTGGCTGTTCCAGACCGCCCTTAGGTGTGTGTGTGTGTGTGTCGGCCCTGTGATGGCCTGGCGAGCTGTCCCGGGTGTACCGGGCCCTCTCCCGGAGTTGGCTGAGATGGGCACCATCCTCCCTGCGACCCTAATTAGGAATAAGTGGTTCAGTAAATGAATGAATGAATGATATATTCATTAAGAGTAATATTAAAAATTTAGGAATAATTACAGGAGAATAATGTTGGGGATCTGCAGTATGAAGTGACCTGGACATAATCTGTAAAAAAGACTGTTCTCCAAGAAACTTTAAGTGATTACATTACTGCATGCCAACGAACCGAAAGGAAAATGGACTTAATGCATGTGATTGATATTTAAAACTCTTTAGTCAATGAAGTCTTTGTAGAGTTAAAAAGCAGCAGAAAAAAGCACCCTGAACGTTTAGCTCGAAATCTCAGCACTAAAGAGCCTTTTGCTGTATTGAACGAGCTGCCGCTCACCGTGTCAGGCTGTATAAGCCCAGGATGAACGAGAGAAGGAACATTATCAATCCCAATGTTTGGCTGGGAATGAAATGTGCAGACATTCTGATCTGGAATGAGCAGTAAAACTTCAACAAGAGCACAAACCTGATTCCTGTGTGTATCTGTGGCGAACAAAAGCATCGCTGAGTGAATAAATTATAATTGAAGTCAATAATTAAGTATTTTATAGAAATGTGTATATATATATATGCATTTTTTAATGACAAATCTGAGTGTATGAAGTATCATCTCACTCATACATTTGCTTATTTACTTAATCCTATGGTCACATAGGGTCATGGGGAAGCTGGAGCCTATCTCAGCCCACACTGGACAAAGACGAGATACAGCTCGCCAGACCAACACAGGGCAACACATCACACAACCATTCACACTCAGACCTGGAGGCAATGTAGATCAGCCAATCAGCCTACTGTGCATGTCTTTGGACTGCTGGAGGAAACCCGAGCGCCTGGAGAAAACCCACCCGAGCACAAACATGAGCCTTTATTTAAAGGTCTGATATTACACCAATCCGGCAGCGGTGGCCTGGTGATTGGGTGCTGGATTACTGATCCAAAGGTTGGGAGTTCAAGCCCCACTATGACCAGGATGTCCCTGCTGTCCCTCCAGTGCCCCAATCTGGGTTATCAAAGGCCGGCCGTGTCTCACTGTCTGTGGTGAGAGGGATGGAAAAGAAACATCGCTGACTGTCGTAAACACTAGGCCATCGGGTTGACATCGGCGTGTTTCTGCCCTGCAACGGCCTGGGTGAGTTGTCCAGGGTGTACTCTGCCCTCACCCAGAGTCGGCCGAGACGGGCGGGCGCTAACCTCCCGATGACCCTAATTAGAAATTAAGCAGTTCAGAAAATGAATGAATGAATGAATATTCAAATCTTTCTTTTTGAGTAAAGGGAAGTAGGCTTGCTACTCCAAAAAAACTGTTCCTTAGGAAGATGCTTCCTTAATTCCCCTGAAACGCAGGTTTTGAGGGTGTGCGCTGGATGGTCTGTTTGGCTTCCTCCTCCCATTTATGGTCCTTCCGCTCTCTATGCCTACTCTGCTCTGGTTGGTCAACTGAAAGCTTCATACTCGGTGCACTGGAAGGTAGACTGGGACAGGTGGAGGTACCACTCTGCATGGGGGGGGGTATGGTAGAAAGCCCAGAACGCTGTGACATACTGGTGTGCCAAAAAAACACCCTGCAAATAACTTGTTTCTACAGCCAAAGAAAAATATAAGCCTTTCACTCAACACTGTAACAACATTTATGGGTCGGAGTAATAAAATCAGAGTCTCCCCTTTCCTATAAAACATGACCCCATTAACATATTTATATCTTGGTTACTCAATTCACTTTTAATCTTCAGCTGTCTGATAGCTCGTCACACTTAACCTTTCACTCTGTGGTCTCAGGTGCATGTTGGGTAATGAGTCTCCTCCGTGGTACACTGAACATTAATTTCAGACACTGATCACACAAGGTGCACTGCATGCTAACAACCATGAAAAAACATTCCACCCTACAACTCTCTCCTGTATTTGTATCACATCTTCCATTTCTTCACACAATGCATTCCCTTCACTTTTCCACTTCCTACAAAATTGCCGTGTTTGCATGAGATCGTTCCTTATTATTGTAAACAAACGGGATCAAAACAAAATGTAGAACGGGTGATTAAGAGAGAAATCAGGGAGACGGGCTGGTTTAACTGGGGAACGTTTGTACTCAGTCCAACTGCTTGGGTTTCCTCTGGGTACTACAGTTTCCTCCTACACTCCAAACACATTCCCGTGAGGTCAGCCAGCGACTCGAAACTGTTTATAGGTATGAACAAACGCTTGTTTCTATCAGTGTTCGTTGTGCAATAGCTTGGGACGCTGTCACCAGATTTGACACCGCCAGAGTTGGTCTCGATTGGCTTCAGCTTCGCCTGTACCCCTGATCGTACACATCATGGATGGATGAATAGATTTGCTAAGAAGGACTGTTAAAAAGCTTTATGGCACAGCGACCCGAGCGCCTGCTCAAAGGAGACAAAGAGCTGTGTGACTCTTATTTATATTGGGAAAAGAAATGCTGGCAAAAAAAGCAAATGCCTTTGAGAAATTGCAGTCCAAGTAACCGTTCCAAGGAATCGGAGTTCTGTGTGACTAGATTATGGATTCACTAAGAGTGCTGACAGAATTCTTATAAGCAGTGCCACCTGGTGACATCTAAAAAGGGCTGAGTGAGGGGAAAGCGGTTTGCGTTACTGCCTCATAGCCTACGGGGCTCTGGCACAGTCCTGATCTCACCTTACTCTCTGTGTGGAGTTTGTTCTTCCAGCGTCCCTTTGGGTTTCCTCTCACCTTCCAAACACATGCCACTAAAACTACTGAGCACTTTAAAACTACTGGAATGATCCGAGGTGGAAAGGAGTGTATGCAAGGTGCCCTGCAACGGACCGCTATGTTTTCAAATTCATCACAACTCTGACCAGGATCAAGTGAATCTGGGGAGAAAATCGAAACATTTTTACTCAGTAAAATCTTTTTAAACTATTTTTGAAATCCTCATTGACTGATGATAACAGAGCTCATGAACTCCGCTGGTTGTTCCGTGACCGGGCCACTGCAGGACACCCTATGAGGCTGCCATGTTTAACTCTTAATAACAAAACTGAAACCCAAAAAAAGAGGCTTATACACCACTGCTCAGAATAATAAACACACAATCTAACCAGGGGTAAATTTGAATGAGTAGGTAGACAAACCTTTGCCGAGCAAAGACTCCCCGAACATAAACAGGAGGGTGGAACATGGATTTGCTGAACTGATAATGAAACTCGCAACACAACGGGTGCACAGTACAGAGCGTTGTGGTTAGCGCTTCCGTCTCATGGCTTGGCACGGGCAGTTCTGTGTGGAGTCTCCCTGTGATTTCCCCTTGGAACTCCAGTTTCCTCCCACAGTCCAAAGACATATTAGGTCACATTTGGATGTTCTAAATTGTCCCTAGGTGTGAGTCTGAATGTGAATAGCTGTGTGTGTGTGTGTGTGTGTGTGTGTGTGTGTTGCCCTGCATTGGTCTGGCAATGTGTTTAAGATGTACCCCCTCTTCACCCAGTGTTGGTTGAGATAGGCTCACCCTCCCTGCGACGCTAGTAGTAGGATGCTACTATCAATGAATGAGTGAAGACAAGCACTAATAAATACGGAAATCAGCGAGTAAAACAAAAACCCGTTATTGGCTTTTCCTTCTTTCAGTTCAGACCATAGTAGGGGAGATTTATTTATGTCTTTCCTTCAGGGCTAAAGTTGACTCAACCTTCAAAGGAGCTGCGCTACTCCTATAGCACCAGCCTCGAACAGCCATCCATACAGATATCTATCGGGAGCTCTACCTGTAGGCAATGCCTAAAACTTTCTATTATCTAATATAATTAATATGATAAGTTTGTACAGAAATTGCTGATGGCTGCACCCAACCAAGCAAACAGATTTATTTCATGCCTGTGGCATTTATCTAAACGACATGTTGAACCATCATGGCAATAATTTAATGAAACTATTTGTTTATTAAGGTATACACTGGGAAACGTATACATATATGGTACTTCTGTCTTCATATTTGATCAGATAGCAGCAATGACAAGATAGAGTTTACAAGATTACATTAAATTTATTATTATGACATTATTTTACAGCTCACAAAATGTTTGACTCTAACAAAATAAGAGTAAATACAAAGTCTCTTGAGCATACATAATTCAGACAAGTATAGGTTATACACATCATATGTTGGTAAAATGTATTTTTAAATGTGTTTCCCATCAGAAAGTACAGTACATATATCTGCTATAGAAGGTTTTGACCTTCCAATAGATTGAAAACTGTATTATTGCATTATTACAACTCTGTTTTACAGTCAGTCTTTCACCTCACTTAACTGTAATAAAAGATAGAATAGATTATGGTTTAGTCTTAGAACACAGCACATCATTTGCAGATTACATTAAATTATGCGTGTCCAAATCTACTCCTTTGTTGTGGCACTCTGATATCATGTCTGGTATTCAGATGTAGATGAAAATAAGCTCCAGTTCTGATTTGTGACATGAAAGCAATGTTTGTTTTCTATGTTTACTGATCAAAAAATTGGATTCAATTAGCTGTTTAAAAAAATAAATAAATAATAAAAATCCCCATCGGTTGAATTTAAAGGTGCCCATTCACTTCCCTGGTACATTAAATAAACAAACAATACAGTGTTATCTTAAAAATAAAATTAGCCAGAATTTCTTTCTGAAACCATTTCCTTACTCTTGCATGTCAGTGTCAATGAGCCCTGCATGAGGAACAATGATATTGAGAAAGTAAACATCAAGCCGACATTCCCAAAGGGTTGTCCAAACCAAATGGCAGCCATCCATACAAATACATGTAACGCGAGCAGTGAGAAACCTGCAAGTTTGAAGAAATATGAGTGGGCACCTTTAAGGATGCTACAAATACAAAGGATAAACTTCTGAAGGATGGTCAGTGCTTGATTGCACAGTTGTTTACATAAATAGCAGACAAACATTTAAATAATTATAGTACGAGATAAATGACAAGACAAGCAAGACACTCAAACCTTTGGCCAAGTCAAACATAAACATCAAAAAAGGACTAGACGTAGTCCAGTAGCACTGATGGATACCAAGGATAGACCCTTTATGTTCTCTCTTTTGTGACATCATGTCTTTCTTACTTTAATTTCAGATTTCTTTTATTTTATTTTATTTTTTTCACCAATCCTAACTTGTAATCCCAGGGTGGTGCTGGAGATCCTGATGAGAGAATAGACTCTGTGATGTAGGGTGGATTTGAAGACTCCTCCCTGCTACCATAGCAGCTGGGGTAAGCATGGAGGGGAGCAATGAGGCATGGGGTGGGGAGTGGAGTGTTAGCCCAGTGATGTGAGAATGAGGATGTGCATGGTGGAGCGGTGCCGCCGAAATAAGGTGGAGAGGGTGTGTTGCCAGCAATACTGCAGGAGATGCTTGATAGAACACAGTAGGAAATGGAAGAGGGGTGAAGTGGGGCTGTGGGAGAGGGGGGCGGAGAGGAGGGTGGGCAGATGGGGAACTGCAGGGTGCCAAACAGGCCGAAGGACAGGAGATGAAGGAAGAGATAGCTGACAGTGCCCCATGCTGATGTATGGTGTATGAGAGGCAGGGAGCTGGGATAGTCTGATTTGAAGGCTCAGGACCAGGAATAGGTAGTTGGTTCATTTGAGGAGTAAAAGAACTTGTTGGAATATCATGTTGTTGTTGAAGATGTTTCTGCTGCACATGCTGCTGGGCCTGAAGTTGAAGAAGTCTGTACTTGTCCATCTCTTCCTCACTAAATGTTAAAGGTTTCTCTGTTAATGGAGGAATCAAGCAACACTGAGGCAGATTGTATTGGGTTTTGTCTGGTTTTCTTTTGTCTGATATGGGCCTATCTTTCTGTTTTTCTGAGCCTGAACAAGGTTCTACAGTTAACTGATCAGCCAAAGTAGATGGACAAACTTGGGATGAGGTTAACTTTTGCATGGCTATATGTGCAGATTGAAATGCATCCTGGCTTTCAGGTTTTGGTTGATCTTGTGGAAACACTCGATTACCATGACTGCTACTGCTACCTTTCTCTTTGTGCATCCCTGCCTGTCTCATTCCTTTCTTTATCGAGGGGAGTTTGCCGATCAAGGGGAGTGAAAGAGTACAGGTTCTGCTTTTTGCCACTTTTTTAGGAGTTGATGTTGTGGTCAAATCACTGAATTTGGAGTCTTGTTCAACAGGCTCCTTCTTTTCTCTGAAATCAGAAATAAGAACATTTGTGTCTGATTGCACTTTTTCTGAATTGTCAGTTGGTTGATCAGTTGATGTTGGTGACAAAGTCTTTTCTCTTGGTGTGTGTTCTCTTGAATGAGAGGGCTTAGTTGGGGGAGATCTCTCTGTTGTCGATTTAGGGTCACTCTGCCCAGTATAGGATTGATTGATATCAGAACTGCCATCTCCACTCATGTCGGAGATACTAGTGGTACTAGAAGAAACAGGACTACATCTGAAGATTGGACTGGACTCCTTATTTCCCTTCTTGTGGCTCACCACTGATCTTAACCAGAACCTTTTTCTTTGTTTATGCCTCCTAAGATCAGGGCTTGATCTCTTGCACCACCAGTTTCTTTCTGTGTCATTATGATTATTGCCCTCATCATAGACTCTGTAAAGACAAATTCTTTTTGTGGCAGGGTTATGGCAATCTCTGTATTTGTTTTCCCCGAGGTGCCTTTTATGCTTTCTTACACCATATCTCTGCTTTATAATACAGCGTCTGTCACAAACCCCATAGTAATTCCTTTCGTTGTAGAGCTCTGAGTCTCTGTAATCCCAGTATTCCTCCCTGGGTTCAGTATCTTTGTCTGGACCATCTGACATGTGCCTGTAGCCATAATATGGAAAGCTGTAACTAGATTTTCTGATGTAAGAGCAAGGCTGGTTATATCCTCTCCCCCTGGAATAGGAGGAAGCTGATGCAGAGGAGGTACAATGCCTGTCCCATTGGCACACAGGCCATTCTCCATTAGATCTCAATTCCGGCAGGACACCCCATGAGCTGGACTTGACTGGGGTCGTATGAGCTTCTCTTTTAGATTTGTC
Source organism: Euristhmus nudiceps (assembly GCA_030068295.1). Lineage (NCBI taxonomy): Eukaryota > Metazoa > Chordata > Actinopteri > Siluriformes > Plotosidae > Euristhmus > Euristhmus nudiceps. The sequence continues at coordinate 8,284,365 of JAQNCB010000004.1, read as the reverse complement.
AAAGTTGTCACACCACTGGTAATTATGCCCACTTCCAATTGAAGACTGTATAGAAGCATCCAAAAGAGCCTTACGCTTTGCCAGACGGAGAGCAGATGGTAACCTTTGACGTTTCCTTCTACGGCGTTGTGGAGCAGAAAAAGCATTTACGATTATACTTTTCAAGTGTAGTTGTGTTTTCTTCTGTGATCGCTTTCTCTTCCTGAATTTATGCCTCGTCTTAGCGCAGTTCTGCTTGATGCGTGCTTTGCAAGCTGGGGAGCTATTGAATTCGTATTGTCTTTCAGCGGGTGACTGGGAGAAAGCGCTAAGTGTACAGGCCACCTGATGTCTCCGAGCAGCATCCATTTTACAGATACGAATTCTTCCTCTCTGGTGATGTTTGTGTTTCTCTGGTTCTAAAATGCCTACGTTATCTTTAGTAATACTTTGGGCCTGCTCCTCGACTCCGTGGGGTTGGTCTGAGATGGTGCAAACATCTGTCTTCTCTGGCCCTGTCCTTTGCTCTTTGCCATCTGTGCAGTTGAAATTCACAAAGAGTGGATTACAGCTGTAGGACACACGCGGTTCATCTGAAGTGAACTGCACAAGCTCACAAGGCCATTTGAGTTTAGTCCCATCTTTTCCAACGACACTAAAGAAGGTTTTACTGCTTGGGTCACCCCTATCTAAACGGTTTTCAGTCGTGGAATTATCTTGTTTGCTGCTTTTCTGTAAGTCTTGTTTTGGGTCCTGTGCATTAAACTGTCCAGGAGCCACATTTTGTCCATCTATGTGATCAGTTGGGCTTGGGGTCTTCAGAATACTTTTCTCCATCAATTCCTCATAGGTCCTTCCTTGTCTTGATGTTTTGCCATTATTATCTCCCCCGTCATTTGAACTGACTGGATGTCTCCTGTCATGTGTACTATGCGCATCAGGACAAATTTGCTTCTGTGGCTCTATGGTACAGTACATCACCTGCATCTCCAGGCTACCCTCCTGATTGGGCTGTTCTGTCTGGAGATCCATTTGTGGGAAAGTATTAAGTGGTGTTGGATCTAGAGTGACATGGTGGTCATCCTGTGTGGCTGATGGAGATCGGGACAAAAAGGTATGCAAGGCCAGCTTCTGCTGCTCTCTCTGAACTTCCTGTTGTTCACTTGTTTCATCCAAGCCATCACTGAACACTGATGCGCAGGAGTCCAGCTTCAGGTGAGCTCGTTTGGAGAAACAGAATGAGATCCCCGCCTTAGCATGTCGGTGGCCTTTTGGTGCCTGAGCTAGCAGTGACGAACACTTAACCCGAAGAGAACACTGATTTGTAAGCACTGGTGCAGATGGAAGGATTTTGGTGCTAAAGTCCAGGGAAGGAGGGCTGTGATTCTGATCTTGACATACTCTGGTGTGTCTTGATTCTGGTTTGTCATCGCCACTGACTGTTATTTTGTCTTGCAGCTGGTCTTGGGCCAGAGCTATTAAGTTTTTCTTTTTTTCCTTGTCACTGTAAAAAGAAAATAAACATATAAAGCATTTACACAGTTTTATGTACAGTATTTCTTTTGTATATTTTCACCGATTCCATCTCCAGCCTCAGAGGCACATGGTTGAGGAGGGAACATTCTTTTGAGAATTTTTTCCTATGCTTACTGTTATTATATTCATTTTCAAGTACACAGCTATACTTCTTATCAGAGGTGGCATGGTCGCATAGAGGCACTGGCGCAACGAGGGGGGGGGCATTGGGGCATTTCCCCCCCCCGAAATCTCAGAATAAAAAATAAATATTATGTTTATTTTATAAAGTTATAAATCTTGGCTGTTTAACAGCCCGTGCGAACATAATCACCGCATCCAGCCTTCCAATCTGAAGAGCAAAAACCATCTCCCGTGATACCACACGAACCCGCCCCGTTTCCACGATGTTAATCAATAGTATTGCACGCTGGGACAATTCCGAACGATGATTGGCTCAATGCTGCGCTATTAACGTAAATAACGCAAGTTTTGTATTTGACAGAAACACTTCCTTTTTTAAAAAAAAAAAAAATGACAGTAAAACTATTAGTGAAAGGAAATCTGCGAGCGGGATCAATACAGGAGACGTTCTGTGA
>JAQNCB010000004.1:6999547-7017405 GCA_030068295.1 Euristhmus nudiceps | reverse complement strand
TAAGCATTTATAGTGTTGAATATGTATTTATTGATATTATATACACATATACATGTACGTATACGTCAGTCGGGAGGTTGATCCTACTTCGCGGAAATTCGGTGTTCGCGTCGGGTCTCGACCCCCATCAACCGCCAAAAGTGAGGGATCCCTGTATATCAGGGATCCCCAACCTTTTTTGCACCAGGGACCAGTTTTATGTATGAAAATGTTTCCGCGGACTGGTTAGAGACACGGGTGTTTAAATTAAAAAAACCTTTGTCAGTTCATAGTATTTAATCTGAATTACGAATGTGTGAAATGATGCAACAGAGTCAAGTACAGCAGTAAGGCGAAGGCGGAGACAGTCGTTTTTCAAAATGAGATCCGGAAGCTCTAATATAACAAATTTTTACCATGAAATATTTTGTTTGCAGACCGGTATCAAATGGACAACCCCTGGTCCGCAGACCAGTACTGGAGGACCCTGCTGTATATCATATTTCATGTTTCAAATTGCCCCTAGGTGTGTGTGTGTGTGTGTTGGTGATGGTCTGGTGAGCTAGTCAGTGTGTTGGCTGAGATAGGCTCCAGAATCCCTGTAACTCTAATAGAAAGCAGTTTGGCAAATGAGTGAACAATTATCCTAAAAATGTCTTTGTATAACTTTAAATAACTTGTGTTTATTCTGAACCTTCAGCCTAGTAAATCAATACGTGTGTAATAAGCGTACAACTGTCACTCACCCCAGAGTCAAATGATTTACGTGTGTGACGCTTAAAACAAATGTGAATTCATCTTAAAACATGTTAAATTCATGCCTTTGTGTCTTGTCTGATAGGTGGCCAGCTATGGTGCACCACCACCAAGAACATAATGGAAGGTGAGGAGCTTGTGGCGTTTGTGGTGGATTTTGACTCCCGGCTGCATTCGGTGAATCACATGTCCCTGAGCGAGGGCATGTACCCAGCACGCCTTCTAGATACCATCCAGCTCCTACCACAGCAGGCCGCCATGGCGTCCATTCTCCCCACCGCCATAGTCAACAGTAAGGACACCAACAATAAATTATTGTAACTAAGCCTCAATATCCTGACATTGTACAGACGTTTGATTGAGGATGCACTTAATCACACAGTACACTAAAGTCATAGAGTTACTTCCTGCAGTAAATTTTCGCCGCAAAGGTGTTGCATACGGACGCTCACCTGTTCACTGGCTGAGTTTACCAGAATTTTGGCCAGCTGAGACGACTCCGCTCTCATAACGTGTACACACACACACACACACACACACACACACACACACACACACACACACACACATTTATGAAAAGCTGTTTGCCGCATGTGTCAAACATCCATACATTAACCTCTGTACCAGGGATCTGGGACAAACCTAAGTGACCTTCAGTGGCGTTTGCAGTAAACATCCCATTCCAATATGTTAATCTCAGAAATTCAAGCCATGTGTAAAATTCAAGCCATGTGTAAACCATGTGTTGACTTAATAAAGGCTATCGAGGGTTCAGCATGACAGGAAGGCTACTCCTGGCAGATGGTGCCCTGTTTAATTTGCCCTTGAGGTAAGGGCACCAACATACTGGCATCATTTTAAGCTGTTGTGCCATTTCAAGTTCAGTAAAAGAACCTGACAAAACTGTTTAATCTGACTGAAAAATTAATGATGGCGAGTATGGGCCACGTATTACAGTTATAAAATATTCACCAATCAGCCATAACATTAAAAACATTACGAGCACCGACAGGTTAAGTGAATAACATTGATTAGCTCATTACAGTGGCAGCTGGAGCAGTGGCATAGTGCTTAGCACATCCACCTCACAGTAAGAGGGTCCTAGGATCGAGTCTTGGGCTGAGGTGTTTCTGTGTAGTTTTCTAGTACACTGGTTTCCTCCCACAGTCTGAAGACATGCACATTAGGCTAATTGGCTGTTCCAAGTGCTTGTCGGTGTTAATGTGGGTGTGAAAGGTTGTCAGGTTGTTGGCCTATGATAGCATGCCGAGCAGTTCGGGGTGTGCGTCGCCTTCACCAAGTGTTGGCAGAGCTAGACTTCAGCCTTCCCATGACTCATGATCCTCTTAGTATTAAGCAGTATGGCAAATGACAGACAGAGTGAGACAGAGAGAGCAGGAGAGAGAAACGGAGGACCAACTGCCAAATAGTGGGAAAGAGTGATCCATCAATTCTGGAAGTTGATGTGTTGGAAACTGGAAAAATGAGCAAGCGTAAGAATCTGAGTGACTTTGATTGACCAGAGCAACATTATGATGGCTAAATTGACTGGTCTTGTGAGATATTCCTAGTACACTCTGGTAAATACCCATTCAAGGTGGTCCAAGGAAGGACAGCCAGGAGTGTCACAGATGCCCAAGTCTCATTAAAGACTAGCAACGGCTGACTTTTACGTTGGGTCTGATCCCACAGAAGAGCGACCGTGTCACAACCTGCCGAAACTGTTAATGCTGGCTATGAGAGAAAGGACTCAGAACAGTGTCATGAAGCCTGCCTAAATATAAACCTGTCAGGTGGTGTTAATGTTATAGCTGATCGGTGTATAATCTACAGAGGCAGGATCAAGAAAACGTGCACAATTTCCATAACATGAATACAGTTAAAAGTCTGTAGTAAGGTGTTTACTGTCTAACTGAACACGTGCTCACTGCTATTCCTTTCAGAGGACATCTTTCCTTGTAAGGCTTGTGGAATCTGGTTTAGAAGTGAGAGAAACCTACAGGCTCATCTGATGTACTACTGCAGTGGGCGGCAGAGGGACCCTGACGGCATACCTGAGGAGAATGAAGTGAACCCCCATCAAACACCCAGCATCTGTCCTTTCCCACAATGCAACAAGAGCTTCGGTACTCCTCGTGCCCTGGAGATGCACCTAAACACACATAGTGGTGAGTGCACATGCTAAATAAAGCTTCTGCAGGCAAAAGGAGAAATCAGACACGATATTATTTGCAATATAAGGGTGGTATGGTGGCATAGTGGTTAGCATATGCACCTCACAGCAGGATCCGAGAGCCTGGGTTTGAGTTCCGGCTCGGCAAAGGTGTTTGTGTGTGGAGCTCTCCTCATGCATGCATGGGTCCCTCGGAGTGCTCTGGTTTCCTCCCACAGTCCAAAGACATGCACATGATGCTTATTGCCTGTTCCAAATTGCCCCTAGATGGGAGTGTAAGTGTGCGATGGGATGGCAAGCTGTACAGGGTACAGGAGAGAACAGGAGAGAAGGTCTGGCCTCTCCACAAGCCTTCACTCAGAGTCAGCTGAGAGAAGCTCTGGCCTCTCCACAACTCTTCACTCAGAGTCAGCTGAGAGAAGCTCTGGCCTCTCCACAACTCTATTAAGAGTCAACAGTTTGACGATTGAATGAATTCTTTACTCTATAAATATATTTTAACAAAATGAGTTTTAATCCAGTAAATAGCAGGAAGGTGATGGGTGGTTGTGCATACTGCGAAAGAGTAGGTTGCCTGATATCTGCATTTGATCTTCCTCAGGTGTCAAAATGGAAGAGACACTCCCCCCTGGCACCAGCTTGAAATGCACAATCTGCAACTATACAGCGGATTCTCTCATTACATTCCAGCACCATATCATCACTCACCTATCACAGGCGGCCTTCAGATGCAATCACTGCCATATCAGTTTCCAGAACCACAGGGAACTCTTGCAGCATCAGGACTTACACGGCCATTCAGGCAAGATCCACAGGGAGAGCGACAACGAGCAATCACCACGGGGGACAGAGGATAGTCTGCAGACCCGAACAGAGCTAGCTGCCAGGAAGGACCCCGTCATGCAGAGCCCCAAAATTATGACCAACAAGGACAGCGGGCCCGATGTAGAGTTGGAAAGAACCGAGAAAAAGCTTGTGCTTGGACTTCAAAAAGGAGAAGGTCACCCAGGTGCCAAGGCCAGTTTTTCGTACACTAGAATCAAGTCGGAGCCTTCCAGTCCCAGACTGGCCTCCTCACCAGTTCAGCACAACATGGGACCAACATTTCCCATGGGCCCATTCTTGTCACAGTTTGCATTCTCCCAAGACATTTCAGTGGTACCCCAAGCGTCTGAAATTTTGGCCAAAATGTCAGAACTTGTGCATCGCAGATTACGCCATGGAGGAAACAGTTACCCACCAGTAATCTATAGTCCTCTGATGCCAAAAGGGGCAACCTGCTTTGAGTGTAACATAACTTTCAATAATTTGGACAACTACCTTGTCCACAAAAAACACTACTGCAATAGTCGCTGGCAGCACATGGCAAAATCTCCTGATTTCTCCACTGTTTCAGACAAGGTGACAGACTCTGTGAGTCCAAACAGTAGCCACAGTTCAGTAGGGTTGCTTGCTGGATGTCACCCACCAGAGACTGATCATCTAATGCCATCCGCATGCTTGAATTCCTCCGTATTGGACATTATTAATGGCAGTAGTAAAGTGCCTGATAAAGACATCAGTGGGCAGGTGAAAAAGGTCACCACACCAACAAGTGTCGAAGAAAGACTCAATGGCAAGCAGGCTGAAGTCAAAAGTCCAAACACATCCTTGGGGGAGAGTGAGAACGATCCGAACAAAACCACTTGCGAGGCCTGTAACATCACCTTCAGTCGGCATGAAACTTTCATGGTCCACAAGCAGTATTACTGTGCCACACGCCACGATCCACCAATGAAGCGCATGTCTACTAACAAGGTGCCTGCCATGCAGAGAACCATGAGGGCACGCAAACGCAGGAAGATGTATGAAATGTGCCTTCCTGAGGAACAGAGACAGCCTATAGGGCCACAGACGGGATTTTTGAGTGTTCCCACTCTGGGAAATCCATGTACATCTCAAGACCCTGTGGAAGGCCTAGCTGACCGTTTCCATCCACGCTGTGACGTTTTTCCGGGGATGGTCCCCAAACACCTCGAGGCTTCTCTTACAGTGACGAAATCCATCCTCGCTCCCAAAAGCAATGCAATTACAGACGCACAAGAACTGGATGCACCAATCGATCTTAGCAAAAAGTGCTCGCTAGTCTCTGACAAGACATGTAACTCTCCCAAAAGACTCTTGGACTATCATGAATGCACTGTTTGCAAGATAAGTTTTAACAAGGTGGAGAATTACTTGGCTCATAAACAGAACTTTTGCCCAGTGACAGCTGCTCAGCACAATGAGATTGGTGGCATGGACCAAGCTGGGTTTCCAAACATGAAGATTGAAAGCACTAATCCTGAAGACATGTTTGAAAAGAGTTCTGTGAAGTCAGAGAAAAATGGTGGCACCAAGGTCACGGTGCAAAACGGCAGTCTGTTCCCTCCGCACCTAGGACCTGTACTAGATCTAAAGACGTTTAATGAACCCCAGCTTCTGCCCTCCAAAGAAGTATTTTTGCCACACAGCCTTTACCCTGGAGCAATAAAAAAGATCAAAACAACTGAGCCATTATCGCCGTATTTTGGGATAAAGGCGAGTGATTTCCTGGCAGGGGGCATAGTTAAACAGGGTGAACCCAGTGACCAAGAACAGAGCACTAATGGGGCAACTGAAGAAGGCAAGGAGCAACCAGCATCCAATGGCTGCCCTCAACCTAGCAAAGAGCCACTGCCCCTGCTCCCGAAAAACAGGGGAATGGTCATAGTCAACGGCGGGCACAAAGTGGATGATAACCAATCGTCTGTTCCCACTCAACAAGAGAACCAGCCCAACAACACATCACCAACAGACGGCCAAACATCTCCGACAACATGGAGTACCGAGCACCCCCCAGATCCCAACGGCGGCACATCACCCTCATCTAAATCTCCAGCTGACAACGCACCACCCATCGTGCCCAAAGGCATAAATGGTTCGGCTCAGCCAACCGGAAGCGGCAAGTACTGCCGCCTGTGTGACATCCAGTTCAATAACTTATCAAACTTTATCACTCACAAGAAGTTCTATTGCTCGTCACATGCTGCCGAGCACGTGAAATGAAATCTTACTCTCCCTCCACCTCTCCCTCCCCCTCTTTCCCTCTTTTTCGCTACACTGTCGTGTCTGGAATAGTGCATCATGCAGTTTTATATGCTGCTTGTGGACAATCAAGAGCTCCGTCTTTCATTTTTCATCGAGACTTTGATGCAAAACTTTTGTCAAGGGGAAAAAAAATTCCATGTGTATTATTGGTGCCACCTTCACCTTTATTTATTTTACAATCAGTATTAATAGGAGTAGTGACCTTAATTTAAACACAAAGGAAATTTATATCAGAGTCGTTTGTAATGTTATTGTATAGTCATTCTTGTGTAGCAATCATTGTTTACACTGTATTGTAGGCTCAACAAGACGATAGACAATACAAAACTGAAATGCATTTTAGACACAAAAATAGCTACTGAAGCACTTGTGCGTTCCTATTTGCTGTAGTTTTTTTTTTTTTTTTTTTTTGTATATGCCTAAATGTCATTTGCAGTACTCATGACTTCTCAGCCTTAAACATGGTTTGAAGGGAAAACCAGGCACAACTCTGCATCTCATGTTTTGGCATATACAGTCCAGTCCATCCAGCTTTGCATATATGTAGCTCTTGGTCTGTGTCTTTCTTTTTCTTTCTTCCTTGTTTTTAAACTCAGAAGTGGGTGTTTTCATCATCGGGATGGCAGCGTTCTTGTATAGTACTCGTATTTCCGTTTGCAATCCATTTTGGTCACCCTTTTTAAAAATTGCAATACTTTGTAAAAAAATCATTTTAAAAAAGAAAGAAAGCAAAGGAACATTACTGAAAGCAGTATTAGGAGAACGGGAACATGGCAAATATTTCTAACTCCTTAAAAACAACAATTGTACGAAAGTAATTTTATTGATGTTACTCAAACAGGGGTGGGAAAGGATTTTGGGAAGGATGCATTTAAAAAAAAAAAAAAAAAAATATCATTCCAACGTCCTTATAATGGAAAAAAAATATTTCTTAAAAATGTTGTTGCTATGCATGTATATGGATGGAATAAAATTCCAGAGCTGTTGGAAATTTTTATTTTGATGTGGTGTCATAATTAAACCTTAATCCTCAGGATAAACGTGACGTCTGTTTTCTTTGAATAAAAATGTTCAATAAAATGTTTTCCCACTATTCATCGCAAAAGTTTAACACAGTAGAAAAAGTAAAAAAAAAATAAAATTAAATCTTAATTTGAAAAATACTAATAAAAATAATGTCCACATACATTTTGATGATGCAGCACAGCTGTAATGTAAACGATTTTCAAACAGGAAACGCCACGGGTGCTCAGAAGTGGGGATGAGACGAACGGGGCTTCATTCCCTCATCGCGTGTTTGGTTTGCCTCTTTGACACGAGCTCCAGTAAATGTTTGCTTACCGATGACGCCTCTTTGGAGATCATGTGACGGTCCGCCCCTTGAATGTGAATGAGTTTGGCCTGAGGGTAAACTTGCTTTAAACCCTTCCTCTGCACATCAGCAAAAACCTGACGTGCAAAAGAAACAAATAATGAGGATGTCATCTTAGAAAACATCCCTTGTTTAGCTTGAGTGTCTGGCTGACCCAGCCAGCCTGTGGACAGATTTATTTTAGCGGTGTATACAATAATAATTACACAAAATCTCTTCATGTCCTTGTGGCTCAAATAAAAATAAATAAATAATTAAAAATGGTTTTAGATTATTATAGACACCAAGCCAATCACTGAGTAGCTAACACTCACCTGGTTGAGGTGAGGTGAGAGATGCTCGTCAAACGAGTCCCCGATCAAGACACTCAGTGACGTTCTGCTGGACATCAGTTTGAATTTGGTGAGCTCTCTGAGGGATAAAAGGAATGAAAGATGACGAGTCAATGAAGAGAAACAAAGGATGTCATCTCAGTTTATTCCCAGTCACTGAGTACTGAAGAGAAAAACAAACAGAGCGCGTGTGCGTGTGCTGTAGGTATTCATTGCAGTGGGGACCTAAATCTGTTTTCACAGTCATATTATGGGTTCCTGTCTTCACTCTGGAAACAAAACTTTAATTTTAAGGTGAAGGCATGTTTTAAGGCGAGGGGAAAGGTTTGTGGTTAGGGTAAAGGTATGTTTATGGGGAATTAATGTAACTATGTATTGTCCCGTGAAGTTAATCCAGAATGTGCATGTGTGCTTTACCTGACTTGAAGCAGACTCTCGTTCAGGAAGTAGTGCTCGTCCACGGAGCCGCTCTGGTGAGCCGGGTTACTCAAGAGATATTTCTGATTAGAGGATGAGGAGATCAGGTATAACACGATTAAGAGACGAAAGTAAACAACCTGCATTCAACTCCACTGAGAGTTTACATGAAGGTAAGAAGGTGCTGGGTTCGAGTCCCAGGCTCATGAGTTTCTGTGTGGGTTTTCCTCCAGGTACCCTGGTTTCCTCCAACAGTACAAAGACATTCACAACACCTCGCCTTCACCCAGATAGCTTATGGCTTAGATAGGTTCCAGCCTCCCTGCGACCCTAATAGGATTAAGCAGTTCAGCAGATGAGTGAGAGTGATTCAAGGAAAAACTGTGAACGGTGGACATTACTGAATCGTCACCATAGCAAATTGTTTTTGCTACTTTTATTATTCAAACAAATTTACAGAATGTCACAAAAAGCCTGGTGAAGGCTACTTGCATGAAAAATTTGAAAATAAATCGACTCAGTAGTTTTCGTGAAATCACGATCACAAGAGATGGTGTATTTGCACGTGACAGTTAATCATGGTGTGCAATAAGGACCAAACTTAGAGGGAATTTTTAGTTTCTTCTTCCAAACATCCCTGCAGACAATCAGATCCCTCAGAGAATCACACGTCAAATCACGTCAGAGAATCACATCATGTCAAATCACGGCAGAGAATCACATCACGTCAAATCCCTCAGAGAATCACAACACTTCAGATCACGTCATGTCAGATCTCTCAGAGAATCACATCACGTCAGATCCCTCAGTCACATCACGTCAGATCACCTCAGAGAATCACGTCAGATCACCTCAGAGAATCACATCACGTCAGATCATCTCAGAGAATCACATCACATCAAATTATGTCAGAGAATCACATCAGATCTGTCAGAGAATCACATCAGATCCCTCAGAGGATCACGTCATGTCAAATCCCGCAGAGAATCACGTCACGTCATCACCTCAGAGAATCACATCACATCAGATCCCTCAGAATCACGTCACGTCAAATCCCTCAGAGAATCACATCAGATCCCTCAGAGGATCACGTCACGTCAAATCCCTCAGAGGATCACGTCACGTCAGATCACCTCAGAGAATCACATCACCTCAGAGAATCATATCACGTCATATTCCTCAGAATCACATCACGTCAAATCCCTCAGAGAATCACATCATGTCAGATCTCCTCAGAGAATCACATCACGTCAGATCACATCAGCGAATCACATCATGTCAGATCACCTCAGCGAATCACATCAAATTCCTCCGAGAATCACATCAGATCTGTCAGAGAATCACATCACGTCAGATCACCTCAGAGAATCACGTCAAATCCCTCCGAGAATCACGTCAGATCCCTCAGAGAATCACATCACGTCAGATCCCTGAGAATCACATCATGTCAGATCACCTCAGAGAATCACATCAGATCTGTCAGAGAATCACATCAAGTCAGATCCCTCAGAGAATCACTTCACGTCAGATCACCTCAGAGAATCACATCACGTCAGATCACCTCAGAGAATTACATCACATCACGTCAAAACCCTCAGAATCACATCATGTAAGATCACTTCAGATCACTCAGAGAATTAGATCACTTCCCAGATATTTCTTTTTATTTTTTATAATTAATGCCTAAACTTAGCTGAATGATGTCAGTAAGCACAAATGCCTATAAATTGGTTTTAAAATCTAATAATTGGTTAAAATCACCAGTGAGATTTCACGTTTTGCATCAACAAGATGCTCATCATTTTTACTCAAATCACTCATCTGCTGAACCATTGAATCTTATTAGGGTCGCAGGGAGGCTGAGCATATCTCAGCAATCACTGGGTGAAGACGGGGTATACCCTGAACGGCTCAACAGACCATCGCAGGATCAACATGCGCAGTGATTTGTGTAGGTTGTTTTATGTAGCCCTAAAGTGGTGTGTTTTTGCACTAAATAACTTCCAGTCCAGTTGTTCAAGGGAAAATTGTGAATAACAAGTGAATTTTTTACACCAAGATTGTTCAGTGTTTACTACATTTATGGCAGTGTTACGCATAAAAATACTTCACAGGAAAACTATCCCAGTATACAAAGTATAAGGTGCTGCTGATACATGACTACTGGAGTGAACACACCTTCACGGACCTTTCATGGTGGTTACGCTAGCACTACTAATACCATTACTACTGTTATGGTATTAGTTACTGTGTCATTATTGTTGGAATTCGAATTTAAAAATGTACCTCTTCGGAGTCTTCAATCACACGCAAGTTCTGTCTAACTTGAAGAGGAAGTTAAACTGATGATCTAATAAGATCCACAGACCAAAGACATGCACAGTAGGCAACTGGCTGCTCCAAACTGGCCCTAGGTGTGGATATAAGTGTAAATGAGAGAGAGTGTGTGTGTGTGTGTGTGTGTGTGTGTGTGTGTGTGTGTGTGTGTGTGTTGCCATGCGATGGTCTGATGAGCTGTTCAGGGTGTACCCCACCTTCACTGGTGTCGGCCGAGATAGGCTCCAAATTCCACGCGACCATAGTAGGATTAAGCGCTTCATTGAGTGAATGAGTGAATGTTTGCAGAAGTATGAGATGAAATGATGGATGAAAACAACATTGCTTCACTTCCACAGGGGGAAAACAATAATTATTTTTTAGCTTGCTTATGAAAGTTTTTTTTTTTTTTTTTTTTAAATCATTCGACTCAGGTCAGCTTTCGATTCATGCCACAAATAGGAACCAGCAGCCGTTTGAGAGGTGGAAGGGGCTTAAGCCCAAAAAAAAAAAATCTAATAAGTGATTTGCATATTCCCAGCCACATGTTAACTTGCATGAAATTGGGTGGAACTAGAGCGGAGAAGAGGCGCCGAGCTCGAGCATGGACGAGCTCGCATCGCGTCCTGACCTCAGAGGCCCTGTCTGAAGACGTCTGGAAAGGGGGGAAAAAGGAAAACGAAATGGGATACAGTGCCCGGGTCTGTCCCCCGTGCGCGCACAATCGCATCAGAGCAAAGTCGTTAAGCTCAGTTTGATGGCTGCTGGGTTTTTTTTTTTAACTTTCTTAAACTACTTTTCTCACCGTGCTCCAGATAATATTAAAGCACAGTACTGTGCACAAGGGCTGTTCAGGTGGATAACTGAAGCTAGACCACCACCATGTGGTCAACTCTTTCAACTGCAAACAAAAAAAATATATTAAAAACACCCAGCACAACACTGTCTCCACTGCCGTTAGTGTGAGCATGAGAGTCTGGACCCAACACAAAAATATCAATTAAATTAAATTATAAATAAATAAATAAAATAGATTAGATGGGGAGATAGATAGATATTGCACGTCCTCCCGGTGCTGAGCCGGGTTTCCTCCGCATACTTCAGTTTCCCCCAACTGTCCAAAGACATGCACATGAGGTTAACTGGTTATTCCAAATTGCCCCTAGGTGCAAGTGTGAATGGTTTTGTGGGTTGCCCTGTGATGGTGTGGCGAGCCATTCAGGGTGTACTCTGCCTTCTCCCACTGTCGGCTGAGATAGACTCCAGCCTCCCTGTGAATCGTGTAGGACTAAGCGGCTCAGCAAAAGAGAGATGAGAGATACTCAGGTATGATGATGGGAAGATGGAGGTGATTGAGTGGCTTCAGTTACGCATCTGTTTTAATAGCAGGAAGGGTGAGGTGCAGGACACGAACTCTAACCTTCAGGCTTTAAATAGTGAAATTTGACCGTACCAACCTAGCGCTTGACATCACAGAAGGCAATCTAAAGTGACTTCTTTTGTATGATGTATGTATAGTATATGGCGATTATGAATACCATTTACTTAAAGTGAACCAAGAGACGGGCACCTGTTCACCTTTATAACATGGATCCACCTGGAGCAAATCACTGAAATGTGCACGACGTACAGTACAGAACACCCTCAAATAAAAACCATACAACTTGCCTGATTAGTATTATTCAGTGGAAATGGCTCGGTGTGCGCGTGGCTTTACCTGACGCTGAAGCAGTTCTCCTGAGACGCTGTCTCCACTGAAACTCGGCTCCAGTAGTCGCAGGATGAGGAGAAGCCGACTCACACCAGTGGCTGCTGAGAGCTGCATCATCTGTAATGAGGGCACCAGGTGTTTGTACCTGAAACACACACACACACACACACAGATTATTGCCTAATGTATTTATCACCTACGTATGTCACGGTGGCACAATGGTGTAGTGGACAGCATGTCCGCCTCACAGCAGAAGGATCTGGGTTCGAGTCCCAGGCATTTCTGTGTAGTTTGCATGTGCTTGCAGGGTTCCCCTCCAGGTACTCCAGTTTCCTCCCACAGTCCAAAAACATGCCCATTAGGCCAAGTGGCCGTTTCAAATTGCCCCTAAATGTCAATATGAACGGTTCTTTATGTGTGTGGGACCTGTGATTGTCCGTTGATCTGTATGATATATACCCCGCCTTCACCCAGTATTGGTGGTGTGATGAGGAGAAAACTCAAGGGTCCACACTGGTATGAGTTATTGTTTAGCACCACTTGGGCAATATTTCAGCCATTAAGTCTACACTGGTCTCAGTTCACTGACGTCTGTTGAATGTACACTTATCGGCCACTATATTAGGTATACCTTGCTAGTTGGATCCCTTTTGCCTTCAGAACTGCCTTAATCCTTCATGGCAGATATTCAGCAAGGTGCTGGAGAGTTTGGTCCATATTAACATGATAGCATCACGCAGTTGCTGCAGATTTGTCAGCTGCACATCCATGATATGAATCTCCCGTTCCAGTTTAGCGTCCAATCAGAAGTGCAATATATACAGATGTGCAGCATGAACAGCTAGACGCATTTTTTTTTTACTAGCCAGCTGGACGAGTTACCGAACAAAGTTAGTCGCCAATCAGAAAATCAACTCGCCAATGTGTGTCCGATCTCAGTGAGTTCAACCCTTGCTAAAAATGACACAGCAGATTATATATTATACAATTGTTCATAACTAATATGCATTTAATTTTATTTCAAGAGTATTTTGATACTGTTGTTCAATAAAAAAAATGAGAACTCCCCACACCACAATAAAATAAAATAAAATAATTATGATTTTCCCCGTCTCAGGTGGCGGCTTAACACCTTTCAAAAATTCTACATTACAAAGCTGTTTTGACACTTGAAGATGTCAACAAAAACACGTGTATCCTACCTCAGATATAGATTTTCAGTATTCTACACCACTTTTTTCAGTGTTTTTTAAACATTTTCAGTAACACTTCTTCCACACATGAATTAACAAGAAATGAATTTGTAAGCAATATTATTGACATTTATTTTACATCATACTTAAAATCTAGAGGTAGGATGGCAACACCATCATATGACTCACATGACAAAGCGCGCGCGTGACACAGACACAGAGAGAGCGTACGTGACACAGACAGAGCTCTTTTTATTTTTCCATACAAAATAGGTAATACGTCATATACAAGCGCCGTGTTTAAATGTCCGCTTTTATTGTATATTTTTTCAACTTACAAGCAGGTCCTTTTTTTTAAAAATATATTTTCAATTCGCCAAACCGGGCGAGCTGGTAACTGAACTAACTTGCCAAATGAGAAATTAAGTTGCATCTGGTGACTGGACTACCGTGAATTTCGAGCCCTGATATATATATATATATATATATATATATATATATTCAAAGCGAATCAAGTATCTAAAACCTCCATGCAAAACAATGTTGATTACATATAACACCTGCTGCAGTAATCATTTCTTTCGCAGACCCTTACACTGAATGTAGTCCTGTAGTTAAAAGTGAGCCAAGAAGTTCTTGGTCATGAAAGTTTAGTAATATTTAGCCATTTTTTCCTTATTTATAGCAACTAATGGACCAGTTCTGGGGTGAATGTTACATTCAATCCTCCCAAATATGAAATTAGAAACAAAACCTTAACTAAACAAGAAAGTACACAAGTATGTGGACAACACCAATCATGTACGTGCTGTATATACGTGCTGGTTAAATGTCCTATTAAAGGTTTAGCACAGCTGACCCTGACCACTTTGGTTCCCTAAGCAAGATGTTAGTTTGTGCACTTGCATCGCAACCAGTTCCACCACCAGTCATGGTGTTCATATACGTACATAAATACATAGAAGCTGCAAGCTGAAAAAATGTTAAAGCATAAAAAAAAAAAGTTGACAGCACCCACTGCTGGCTTGCTGTAATACTGCACCTCCAAAAAAGTCATATTTTAATCCCGCAAGGGAAATTATTGCCTCTGCATTAACCCATCCAAAGTGAGCCCACACACTTGGGGCAGTGGGATAGTGGGATGCCACATACATGGTTGTGCTGATGATGATCATGATATGGGCATGTTTCCCCTGCTATGGTGTTGGGCCTATTTATCGCATACCAGGGATCATGGATCAGTTTGAATATGTCAAAACACTTGAAGAGGTCATGTTGCCTTATGCTGAAGAGGACACGCCGTTGAAATTGGTGTTTCGACAAGACACTGACCCCAGATATACTAGTAAACGAGCAAAATCTTGGTTCCAAACTAACAAAATTCATGTTATGGAGTGGCCAGCGCAATCCCCGGACCTTATTCCAACCGAGAACTTGTGGGGCGACATCAAAAATGCTGTTTCTGAAGCAAGTGAATTGTGGAATGTTGTTAAAGAATCTTGGAGTGGAATAACAGCTGAAAGGTGCCACAAGTTGGTTGACTCAATGCCACACAGATGTGACGCAGTTACAAAAAACTGTGGTCATACAAATAAATATCAGTTTAGTGATTCACAGGACTGCTAAATCCTAGAAACAAAAAAAAATTGAACAAAATAGTTTTGAGTTTGTAAAGTCAACGGTAGAAACTGCTATTTTTTTTAACACACCCCTTTCAACTAATTGCCCAAATACACAGCTTTAACAGCATGCATATCATGAATGCTGGATCTTGTTGGTTTCCTGAGAATCTACTGCACCGACTGGTAAATCGTTCGCCATGTAGCAATAAAAATACTAAAAACCTGGATTAATCTGATTAGTCACATTGGACTGCTGTTATTTTGAACACTACTATAGACTCAGGCAATACCTAAAAATGGAGCTCCTGATAGACCTCTTTTCTTATTAGTTACCCGAGCCTTGGTTTGCTTTTCACCACCTTTTCTTTCACCAGCTGACATCCACTTTCATTTGTACCACGTGTTTTGTTCCTATAAGTTTCTGTTTAATACGTTTTTATTCTGTCAAGCTTCTGATTTCAGAATTTTCCCCACAAACATTTAGCCTACCGGAGTTAGGTTTCCTTTTTTTTTTTTTTTTTTTTAAATCTGTGCGAGTCTGAGTGGTGGTGTATGAGCCTATATTTTTTGGGGTTCAATTTCATTAATAGTAATAATAAACATTTTCTTATTATTATTATTATTATTATATTATATTAATCCCACAAGGAAAATTTCGCTGATGCATTTAACCCATCCAAAGTGAGAACACGCACGTAAACACTGAGCACACACACTCTCGGAGTAGTGGGGTGCCAAACATTACAGGGTCCAGAGCACAGTTAAGGGGTTAGGTGGTGGTGGTGGTGGTGGTGGTTGTTGTTTTGGTTATTATTATTATTATTATTATTATTTATTATTATATGATTCATTTTATTGCTACCCTTCGTCATGTGTGGGGCTCGTGATCAGGAGGTCGTGGGTTTGAATCCCAATTAGACCCCACCGAGCTAAGATGCCTGGACAAGGTCTTAACCACAAGTGTGCCTCTGTCCACCCTGCAGTATAAATAGGTAGCAGTAAAAATACTGAGAAGGTAACCTGCAATGAACGAGCGTCCCATCCAGGAGGAGTCGAACTCGTTGTTGCTTCTCGCCACAGAAACCAAGGATAAGCACCGGCACTGATGAGCCACTAGGCACGGGTGTAAAAAAAAAAAAAAAACCCCAACAGGCTTACCTTCCCGTTGTCATGCTGGACAGGGATACATAACAGTCAATCAGCACCAAATCAGAGACACAGCAGCCTTATTGGGTTTTCCGAGGTGGGCATGATCAGACTTTGGATTGAGACACAACAACCATCTGAGCCATATTCCATGACTATGCTACTTTGCTTGGGGGATGAGTTATAAAACGAATTACCAGTAATAATGAAGAGGCGAAGGCTCACAACCATTAATTACAAAACAGATGGAAATGGAAAAGCATTTAATTGACTATTACAAGCCATGCTAATGTTGGCCAAGCTAGAATATATCTAATCAATAAAAATGTTTGCCTGGTGTCCCCTTAAGGAGGGGTGTGACAGTGTGATTTAATAAACCATGCAGTTATGCTGTTGTCTTGCAAGACCAACTGACATTGTCCCCATTTGCTGTTGCTCCTCCCTGATTTTCTTCTGGGGAACCGGCTGCGGGGATCTGCCCATACAGCCCCAAGAGCATTAGCAAGGTTAGGCACTGATGTCAGGCCAGAAGACGTAGTGTACAGTGGGATTGAGTTCTAGGCTCTGTGTACTCAATTTCTTCTTCACAAACTTTGGAAACACATGCCTTTTGTGCACGGGGCATTTTCATGCTGCATAGGGTTTTGTGTACGACGCTTCAACAACAGTTGTGTTCCTCAAACATTATGACAACAGTTTATTTTCCTCTACACCTGTCGAAAAGGTAACAAACTTCCAGGGTAAGAGCAGCAAAAGATGGGGTCTGATATCGACAAGGAACTGAGCCCCCAAAAATAGGAGGTGACAGCAGAACCGATGTTTTTAAAGATGTTTCTAATGTAATCTTTCCGCAGTGAGTAATGGTAATAATGCTTCCTATGAGCATCCCCTAGCCTCTATGAGAGGGATCTGCAGGACCCATGATTAGTTCCATAAGGTTCCATAAGGATGAATGGCTGCTGAAGAGTATAACTGCCAATTTAGGACTTGTCTGAGACTAGAAGATCTTATGTGATTGATGAAACACAGAGCTGGGATATAATGACTTCTGGGTCCTGCATGGCCAGTCCTTTTGGTTGTACTAGTGTCCAGTTTCTTAATCCTGTGCTCTCTTTCCTGTGTGCCAGCCCACTTCTTTGGCAGAAGGCTTAAAGCCCGGCAGACGGGGCAGATCATGTTGGGTTGATTTCTTTCAACTACAGGGTTTCCAGAACATTACTGTGCTCTACAGTTCAGTCAGGACATATTTTATCATACTGCCATAGACTGTCTGCAGTGGAGCTGGTGAGATCTGATGAATTTGGACTGGAAAATAGTCAACTTTGTGCAGATTAGATAGAGCAAATCACCGTAGGAGTCTGCCTGAACTCTAGTTCAACCACAAAGTCCTGATGTATACTGACAGTCATTAAAAACTTTGAGGCCATAATTTGACATAATTTTTTCCTGGTATCCAATACTGGATTTTGTAATATGGATAATTTGTTTAGCATGTTGGCTTAAAAAAACAAAACAACAACAAAGAAAAGTGACAAGAATAAATTGTGCACATCAAAATCTGTGACATCTGAAGAGGAACAGGGTGAGAGTGATTCCATGGCCAAGTATGTCACCTGATCTGAACGCTATTGAACATCTTTGGGGAATTCTGAAGACACAGGTTGAGCATCACTCTCCATCCAACACCCAGGCTCTGAAAGAGGTCATTGTTGAAGAATGGAAAAAGATTGATG
>JAQNCB010000004.1:6954739-6965767 GCA_030068295.1 Euristhmus nudiceps | reverse complement strand
TCAGCATCTTTCTACCAATATATTCACTATCCCTCCTCTGTACATGTCCAAACCATCTCAGTCTGGCCTCCCTGGCTATATGGCTTAATTTATGTTTGTGTGTATACTTGTATGCTATAAATAATTGCACAGTGAAAATAAACAACTGTACTCACATTTTATTTTAAGCATCTTTGCAGTGCAATAAATGCAAGACAAGATTAGATAGGTGTTACTGCAAACTGGTCGTACCCTCAGCTGTATTACTCTTTGTTCACGTCAAGGGGGCGGTATTTTATACATTTTGGTTAATTGATTTGAGCCTTGTTGAGCTGATATGACATTAAAACCTGGTGTTTTCTTTTATCTTGAACATGTCAGTATTTTCAGAATTTTGATCACATTTCCTGGCCTAAAAGAGATGCCAGAAATAACTCAATCACTTTAAACCCAGTCTCCGTTTAAAAATTTTCCTCTCCAATCTTCTCTTTCCAAACATTTCACTGCCAACTCTAATGTAACTAAAATAATGTACAGCTCACACAATCTAATGACAACTGTAATGAACTGTACAAATGTCAGACCACCATCACAAGATCACTTGATGTGTATGACTGTTCAGACCTGTCTTTAGCACTGTATGAGAAACATAACATTAGTTAAAACTAGTTCTGAAAGGACTCTTTGTAAAGGTCAGTTCGAGTACAGAGCCACTGTTCAAAAAGATTCTTAGGGTAAGATTTGATTGATTTTTTTTCCAAACCACATTTAGATTAAATTGAGTTTATTTCATTTTACATCACTTTTGTATTTTGCTTATTTAATTTGCAACACGTAGAGGACTACTTAGGAATTTTGAACATAAGCTTCTTAAACAATTTTGAATGCATAACCCCCCCCCCCCAAAGAAAACAAAACATTCATTGTTGTGTAAACTCACTGCCATCAGTAAAAACAGCAAGAAACAACATAAGCTGACGCTATGGTGACAGATTCTGATGTGATTATTTTCACACCCTCATTGGTGATGAATCAACTCTTCATATGATTCATTCCTCAAAGATGTATTGAGAAAATTATTTGAAAATTTCATCTACAACTATAAGAGTAACTATATTGATAGGCTGCTAAGCCACATAACCCTAACCTTAAAGGTTTCCCGTGGTGAATTTGTATTACCACCTATATAAAATTGTTACGTATGACATCAGCGACTCATTCCAGGAAAATCAGTTCATGCCCATTTTTAAAAGTGTGTATGAGGGCTAGGCATGCTAAGGGACATATTGAGTGGCTGTTCCAGCCTGGTAGTGGCAAGAAATTGGAGGATTGGCTAGGCTACTTCACTTACCTGGTCATCAGAACACATTATAGGCCAGAGCTCAGCTGCACAAACAACAAAAGCCCAAATCACAGAAGACATTTATTTTTGTTCCTCAACCAACTGATGCAAGGAAAACCAAGTTGGCAAAATGTTAGCTGCAATAGCCGTTTTAGATCTAGCATCATGCATATCTCTCATCTTCATTAGAATGTGAGGTATCACTGTCTCCACAAGACTCCTACCTCGCTGTTTCAAATTGATAACCATTTACACCCATTTCCTTGAAATTGCTAACCATATTTGCTTCTTGAACACATTTCTTCTCACCTAAAATTCCAGTCGCTGAATAAATCTGCTTGTTTACTTGTGCTGGACAACCCCACCCAACATGTTGATGTCACTTCTGGGGAATAAATGACTGCTCTGCATTGCATCAGAGCAAACTAGTAATCCAAGGGATTAAATTATCCAATTTTATGCTTTGTGTTAAAATAAGTGTTCATATCGCTTGTATCAGAGGTCCCCAACCACCGGGCCACGGACCGGTACGGTCCGTGGGTTATTTGGTACCGGGCCGCACAATGGCTGAATTAAAAAAATACAGTTAAACCTCGGGCTTATGGACTAAGACGGGGGTTAGGGTGTCCGGATTAGTGAAAAGTCCAGTGGAGTGGGGGGGGCTATACTCCATACTGAATACTAGTAAAAGCACAGTAGAACTGAACATTTAACACCTAAATTATAAAAATTTATATTGTACCTGTACAGTAAACGCATGTAATACATATTGTAATACAAAATACAGTCATTCATTTAACTGGCGCCTGAAAAGCTCAACAACAGCACCATCATTAGCACTACTCGCTTCTCCCTGCTCCACCTTATTACATATAAGGCTCCTGCACCTGACGTCACGATTTGTGTGACGTCAGGTTTGTGTGATATTGCCGGTCAAACAAAGGGCTCGACAGTGCGTGAGCTACTGTGAAAAGGATCATTCGGTCTTCACGGTTATTTCTTTTTGTAACAATGAAACGTGTTGTGCCGTGGGCTGCAATAAAAGGTGTGACGAGGTTTCCAAAATTGCTTTCTATCGAATTCCAGCTGAAAAGTCAAGAAGAGAAAGATGGATTTCGGCAATAAAACGTGAGGACTGGACACCCACGCAATACACTCGCTTCTGTTGCGAACACTTCGTATCCAGTAAGTTTTTGATTTCTTTGATATTGTCTAGCTGTTGACAATTGATAATTTGATACTGTTAGAGTGATTCGATTCACAATTTAACGAAAACAACCAGTGAATCAATCGTAATAATGTGTTAGATCTAACATACCAGAACCGCCATTACAGCTTACTACTAGTACTTCTTGAGGATTTCTAAACCCTGTTGAAGCCTTTACAGTTTATTCCAATGTGGTGAGCAAGCGTTCATTACATTATCTCCACGGCACAGATACACACGCTGTTCTTATCCACTACAAGTGATCTGAGGTTATAAACACTGGCACGCTCATGACACCTCGTGGACAAAGTCTAGTATGACACCTACTGAATTTTTTTTAACCGATTTTTAAAAAAATCTTTTTAACCGATTAAGCGGACCAAAGGGAATTTTGACTGGACAGGCAGACTAGTCCAGATAATCCGAAGTCCGTACAATCGGGGTCTGGTCGAGCGAGGTTCGACTGTATATTAATTATCTTAGTCTGGGAGGGAGGAACGGCATACTTCTCTGTCACTCAGCGCAATTGCCAGCCAATCATGGGCGTCTGTGAGCTCATCCGTACGAGGTTGTGCCCTTCCCCTGCAAGTGGCAAGTGTTAGACCGTCCGCAAATACGCATGGTGCCATAGTTCGAAAAGAGGCAGGTGGTTTGCACTGCAAGTCATGGAGAGGGCGTGTGGATGTTTTCGCCCCTCCCTGGTTAGTGGTGATTGTGTGATAGGAAAGGTAATACCTGATGGGTGGGAGTTGGTGTTGGCTAAATTAGGGAGAAAATCCGAAAAAAAAAAAACACCTCGTCTTGGTCACCTGATGCAGTACCGTATATCAAAAAATAAGCCAACGAGCTCACAAAAATGAGTAAAAAACAAACGTTTTTGGAGAGCTTCCCACTAATTCAGTGGAATGGTGAGTTGTATTTTCCTTGTTTTTTGAGTGGTTTCGATACCTGTTCGTGAAAGTATTGTTTTACATGAAACCAGTCCGTGGCGCAAAAAAGATTGGGGACCACTGGCTTATATGCATTACATACGCACAGATTATGCTGTAAGCATGACCAATACTGATACTCTTTAAATGACATTAGTAGTTTCTGCGCGAAATATTCCAGCTGTTTGTGTGACACAGTGGTTAGTGGTTAGCACTGTTGGTTCAGTGGGTATGCTCAGGGTTCTCCCACAATCCAAAGACACAAATATTAAGTCAACTGGTGGCTACTCTAAATTAGCAATAGATGTGAATGTGAGTTTGAATGGTAGTTCATCTGTGCCATAGACTGCCAACCTGTTCAGGGCGTACCATGCCTCTTGCCTGAATTCATCATCATCTTCCGCTTGATCCGGGGTCGGGTCATGGAGGCAGCAGCCTAAACAGTGAGGTCCAGACGCCCCTCTCCCACTTCTTCCAGCTCTTCCGGGGGACACCGAGGCGTACTAAATAGGTAAACCAGACAAGAGACATAGTCCCTCCAGCATGTTTGAGGTCGACCCTGGGGTCTCTTTCTGGTAGGACATGCCCGAAACACAGGGAGGCATTCAGGGGGCGTTCTAACCAAATGCCCGAGCCATCTTAACTGGCTCCTCTCACCGAGGAGGAGCACTGGTTCTACTCCGAGATCCTCCTGAATGGCTGAGTTTCTCACCCTATCGCTAAGGGAGAGCCCCGCCACCCTGCGAAGGAAACTCATTTCAGCCGCTTGTATCTGTGTTCTTGCTCTTTCGGTCACTATCCAAAGCTCGTGACTATAGGTGGTGGTTGGAACATAGATTGACTGGTAAATTGAGAGCTTTACCTTGCGGCTCAGTGTAAGAGAATTTGAATGCATATTGTTGTTTATCTTGATTAATGTAAGAGAATTTGAATGTATACTGTTGTTTATCTTGATTGATTTATCTGTAGCTGAACTTTGGGCTGACGATGATCTTTTATGCCTACACTCTGTACTTTTTTACAGGTTACCTCTTGCTGTACTCAGCTTTATTCTTTGCTCTAAATACCAAAAGTTGGACTCATAGTCTTGTGATTCATCCCTGTTTGTATAAAAGCTGAGCACACCCCTTTGTACTTTGATGCTTACAGAATAAAGAATTGTACACTGTTACGATGTCTGGTTCTATGTTCTCTAACCATCCCGGGCCCGTGCAAGACTGACGACGAAAGCAAGGTGAAGACGACCCAGTCGGGGTTTAGAATCCTAACACTCAGCTTCCTCTTCACCACGATGGACTAGTACAAGCTCCTGCTTTGCGATAATGATCCCATACTCGAAGAACGATAACTACTGGGATGCTAACCCCTACAAACCAACCATTCAGAGTTTATTTCTCACCAGCTCCCAGTCACTCAGTAACAAGATGGATGAATTACGACTGTGCTTTAATTCATGCCACATGTATTATTGTGTAACAGTAATTTTGAAAACTTGGTTGAACACTTCCACCCCAGACACCGTGATTGAGCGCGTGGTCCATGCTACATTAAGAGGAGACAGAGCCAGCATGTCCAGTAAGAAACGTGGAGCAGGCCTGTATGTTTATATCAACAACAACTGGTGTTCTGACTCCATAATTAAAGATATTCATTGCTGTCCGGATATAGAGTATCTGATGGTACAGTGTGGACCTTTTTATCTGCCAAGAGAGCTCACATCCGTAGTTATAATCGCAGTTTATGTGCCGCCCCAACCTAATGTCTGTGAAGATTCGCAGTCATCCAGGGCATAGTATCCAAAGCGTAAATCCAGGTCATCGTATCCAAAGCGTGTGGGTTCCTTCTGCCAACTGGACTGGACTGGCCAGTCCAGTTGACAGAAGGAAACCACACGCTTTGGGCCCCAACCTAATGTAAAGCTAGCCATGGAGCTAATTCAACACTCCATTAGCAAATATCTAGCAGCGCAGCTGGACTGTGTTGTAATAGCGGCAGGAGATTTTAATCACGAAAACCTGAAGTCTGTCCTGCCCAGTTTCGATAAAAATGTGAACTTCCCGACAAGGGAAACAAACACACTGGACCAGGTCTACACCAACATCCCAGATGCCTATAAAGCCAACCCACTACCACATCTCGGACTTTCAGATCACCTCTCTGTGTCTCTGATTCCTGCTTATAAACAAAATCTGTAGCTAAAAAACAGCAATTAGAACAGTCCAGGTGCTGACTGATGAAGCCATCGCAGCTCTACAGGATTGTTTTGACTGTCCAGACTGGGAAATATTTGCAGAAGAGACAGACCTGGAGGGTCACACATCAGCTGTGCTCTCCTACATAAACGACTGCACCAAGAATGTGACCAGAACAAGAACTGTAAAGGTGATCCTAAACAAGAAACCATGGTTTAACGTTGAGGTGTGCACCCTGCTCAGAGCACGGAATGATGCCTTCAAGTCAGGAGACCAGCTGGCTTAAAGAGAGGCACGCCAGGCCCTGAGGGCAGGTATCAAAAAAGCTCAGCGCAAGTGCACCTTCGAGGCAAACAACACAAGAAACATGTGGAAGGAGACCAGGACGCTGACTGGCTACAAAGACACGCGCATGTCAGCAGACTCCTCGGACAGCACTCTACCAGGCAACCTGAACCAGTTCTTCACTTAGTTCGATCAACACAATGGAGAGACATGCACCTGCCCTGCTCTTCCAAAGAGGGGTGACAACCCCACCCAGATGCAGCAACATCAGGTCAAAGCCTCTCTGCGCAGAGTCAATGTGAGGAAAGCTACTGGTCGAGACGGAGTAACAGGAAGGGTACTTAGAAACTGTGCTGACCAACTAGTGGGGGTCTTCACAACCATCTTCAACCTCTCGCTACTGTATTGTGTGGTTCCCTCCTGCCTCAAAACAGACACCATCCTTCCAGTGCCTAAGAAAAGCGCAGCAACCTGCTTAAATGACTACCGCCCAGTTGCCCTAACCCCAATCATCACTAAATATTTTGAGAGACTCGTATTGTCTCTCATTAAAGCTGCCATCCTTGTTTATCTTGATCCACATCAGTCTGCATACAAAACAAACAGTTTAACGGAGGATACCATCAACACAGCGCCTCACACAGCCCTCACACACCTGGACAGCAGCAATTCCTATGTGAGGATGCTGTTTGTAGACTTAAGCTCCGCTTTTACCACAGTCCAACCACATATAGTTCAGAAACCGGGTCTAGGAAGCTCACTGTGCACCTGGATACTAGACTTTCTCAGCAACAGACCCCAGAATGTTAGGATAGGAGAACGTATCTCCTCCACTCTCTCTCTGAACACCGGAACACCACAGGGGTGTGTTCTTAGCCCCCTCCTCTTCTTTCTGTTCACACACGACTGTTCCCCCACTCACACTAGCAACACCATCGTCAAATTTGCAGACGACACCACTGTCATAGGCTTAACGGATAACAAGTCAGCCTACAGGGAGGAGGTCCGGCATCTTTCAAAGGATGTACTTCCTTAGAAAGCTCTGCCAAGCCCACCTACTCCGACCCCTACTGACAAACTTTTACTGCTCTGCCATTGCGAACCTAATGACCTACTTCTGTACAGCATATTTCAGTAGCTGTACTGCAGAGGACAGGAGGGCCTTGCGGCGGGTAGTGAGAACGGCAGAACGGGTCATTGGAACTTCACTACCCTCCCTCAGTGACATGTACACTGAGAGATTTCAGAGGAGAGTCAGTGGAATCATCTGGACAGCCCCTTTTCTGCCCTCTCCCCTCCGAAAAAAGGTACAGGACACTAAAAACAAAAAATAACAGACTCAAGAACAGCTTATATCCACAAGCTGTTAAGCTCGTAACCCCACCACCACCACCGTCACACACACACACTGACTGAATAACCATCCTTCAGACCATCATCCCAGACAGTACAATAACACCAAGTGCAATAATCCTGTTTAATGTTTCATGTACAATACCTGTATTTAATGCTCAAGTGCATTTTTTTTCAAGTGCAATTTCAAGTGCAATCCTGATGACATCACATTTTATCTCCAGCACCTTATAATTAAAGTTCTACCTCCTACCCAGTGAATACCATGCACCTTTTAACATATCACTCATCTTCTGTATATGTGTATATAAATGAATATATGTACAAGTCTACAAATGTGGAATATATGATATATAATATGTGTGTGTGTGTGTGTGTGTGTGTGTGTGTGTGCGTGTATAGGATATCTGTGTGTATATGTGACTATATGTGCACATGTAGGTCTATGTATATATGTGTATGCAGGTATATGCGCATGTATAGCTTAATGTAGTCCCTTAGTTGTTTTTGTGTACTTTTCTTTTCTTTTCTAATTGCTGCTAAACAAAAGAGCTGCTAAACAGATTACAGTACAATACAGATTCACAAACTTTTCTATATATAATCACAATTAAACCAAATTTTTTCATAGTGGAGATTAAAGCTTAAACCTAATTTTTCATAGTCGAGCTTTTTCATGACCCACAGACCAAATACTCTGGAATGCCCTAATAATAATATAAAGATGCAGGCACCGCCTAAAAATTGAGCTCCCAATCGCGGTCTCTCAGTAAGAGACTGGACTTGTGTTTGCCTTTTATCACCTTCCCTTTCACTCACTGATTTCTGCTTTAATTTGTATGAATGTCTTGTTAATTTAATTGTCCATTTAACAAGTTAATGTTCTCTCAAGCTTCTGATTTCGGCATTTGCTCCATTAACATTTATATTCCTGCAAATCTTTCTTCATGCCTGAGATAGACCTGAGAGTTTTTTATTCTGTGTGAATCTCAACATTCATTGACAGCTCAGCTTCTCTCTTCACCCGAGTGTCCAGAACATGTGGCCACAAATCTGGTGACACGAATACAAAGTTGATCATTGAACTGCGGCCTAGGGTGTCCTGGTGCCAAGTGCACTTATGGGCACCCTTATGTTCAAACATGGTGGTGGTTATGGACAAACCGTGACGAGCACAGAAGTCCAGCAACAAAGCACCATTCGGGTTCAGATTGGAGCGCGCCATACCAACCAATCACACCCTTCCATTTCACACTGTCACATGGGTGTTTAAGTCACCCAGGACAACGAAGAAGTCCTCAGGGTGAGCGTTCTCCAACACATCCCCTAAGGACTCCAAAAAGGGTGGGTACTCTGAACTGTTATTTGGTGCATAAGCACAAACTACAGTCAGGACCCGCCCCCACCCGAACGCGGAGGGAAGCTACCCTTTCATCAACTGGGAAGAACTCCAACACGTCGGCTCCAAGATGGGGGGCAACAAGTATACCCACACCGGCTTGCCGCCTCTCCCCATGGGCAACTCCAGAATGAAATAAGATCCAGCCCCTCTCGAGATGGGTGGTTCCAGAGCCCAAGCTGTGTGTCGAGGTGAGTCCGATTATATCTATTCTGTACCTCTCAACCTCACGCACCAGCTCAGGCTCCTTTCCCACCAGAGAGGTGACATTCCATGACCCAAGAGTCAGAGTCAGTAGCCGAGGATCAGTTCGACAGAACCCATGCCTTCGCCTGCCACCCAATTCACATCGCACCCGACCCCTATAGCCCCTCACACAGGTGGTGTGTCCATGGGAGGGCGGACCCATGTATCCTTTTTCAGGATGGGCCCGGCCGGGCTACATGGGCTGAAGCCTGACCACCAGGCGCTCGCCATCAAGCCCCTCCTCCGGCCTGGCTCCAGGGTGACCCGCGTCCGGGCAAGGGAAATTGTGTCCTTAATTAATTTTTATCAATAGAGGTCGTTTTGAACCGCGCTTTGTCCGGACCTTCACCTAGAACCTGTTTGCTTTGGGTGACCCTACCAGGAGCATAAAGCCCCCGACAACATGGCTCCTGGGATCATTAGGGCACGCAAACCCCTCCACCTCGATAAGGTGGCGATTCAAGGAGGGGCCATCATTATTATTATTATTATTATTATTATTATTGTTTATGATAATGGCAAGAGTGCTCAGAAAGCATTAACCTCCACGAGCCCAGCAATCCCTGATATGAACCAAAATGGCAAAAATCCCACAACGTTAAAGAATTGTTAAACATTTTCTGGAGCCAGAATGTGGTTCGGATCATCTCCAAAATCTAATGCCGTCTTCTTTGTCCAAAGCCCCACCACTAGTAGAAACTTCATGAAAATCCACTCATACATAATTCTGCTTAGAAGCAAACAACCTAACCTCCTTAGCAGCAGTAATAAAACTGGAACATTATGGAAGATTACATGATTCTTCTAATTAATTATAAGCAAGTGGTTCTGCGTGGATTTGTTTTTATTCATGTGACGAAGGGGCAGCGGTGTCCTGGTGGTGCGGTGCTGGATTGCTGATCCCACGGTTGGGGGGTTCAAGCCCCACTGTCAACAGTTGTCACTGCTGTCCCCCCACTGCAGCTGTTCGTCAAGAGTAGGCTGCATAGCCGTCAGCGTGTTTCTGCCTGGCGAGCTGTCCAGGGTGTACTCTGCCCTCGCCCAGAATTGGCTGGGATGGGCGCCAGCCTCCCCGCGACCCTAATTAGGAATAAGCGGTTTGGAAAATGAATGAATGAATGCTGAAGGACGAGTGAAATCTGTTGTGGAAGAGAGTACCAATCCAGATTTAATCACATATACAGTACATTGCTAATTATCTAAGAGTAATGTACTTAGACACTGAATTCTTTCAGAACAACATCGCCTGGTCTCTTACCGGCCACCTTATAGTCCAATCTTTTAATAACAGCTACTCTACTACCACTGACTACTTACAGCAGATCTGTGAAATAAAATGAAATTCTGAAATGAGATTCTGTATATCCGTGTAATAATGAAAAAAAAAATTACATTAATCAGGCATGGAGGATAAGACTCCTCTGTGTGTGTGTGTGTGTGTGTGTGTGTGTGTAATAAGGTGTGTAATTGCATGTGATCAAAAAGACCCACTTCCTGGATCAGAAATCTAAAATGTTGCGGACTGGAGGAAGATAATCTCAGCCTGTCAATCATGCAGAAACATGACTGTAATCGTATTTGATATCACAGCGGAAGTCATCTTGGATGCTTTGAAAGGGACCCCAGAAAGTATATAGTAAATACATCAAACGGCCACAGGGCTAGAACTGCGCAGTAATTCACTGCTGTAATTAAAAAGGAGGCAGGCAGATAGGAATGACGAATGGCAGTTATTGACTCAACTGTCAAGCGGCGTGGGCGTATGATATTTTTAATCATGGGAGCTGAGACCCGGTGGAGAGTTAGGCATCCTGAAATGGGGGAAAATGTGGTGCTCCAGTTCAAGCTAATACAATTATGAGATGGTGCTGCTGTTCAACTGCTGTATTGTTCGTTTTTGGTTTTTTTTTTTTCCTTTTTTAGTCACCAGTTTCAGTAAGGCTGTGTCCTTGATAGCATCAGATTCCTGTTCTTGGATAACAGGTGAGGAATGCAATGTGCTCAAATAAAGTAGTCTTATACAGTCGAAGGAAAAAGTTTGTACTCCCTTTGGAATTTCTTACATTACTTCCTAAATTGGTCATAATATATGGTGT
>JAQNCB010000004.1:6814389-6826668 GCA_030068295.1 Euristhmus nudiceps | reverse complement strand
CTCTCTGCCTTTCTCTTCATTCCTGTTCATATCGCTTGCTCTCTGCTGAAATCCCCGACACCATCGCGCGACAGTGACAGCGCCACTGCCAGCAAGTGTAGTGGAGGTGCAATTACACTTAATTCTAGTACAGTATGGCAAAAAAAAAGCATGTACCCCAGGGTCACACGCGCCCCCCTGGCATCACCCCACTATTTGAGAAGCTCTGGTATAAAGACTGGCAATGTCAAGTCACTAACAGAATGTCATCAGGTAAGTCGGTAAGACTTCCCCTAAACGTTATATTATGAATGTTGTTTCCTAATTTTTGTGAGACTACACCATTTTATTATACTTGTGTTTGATTTTTTTTGTTTGTTTTTTGTGATGCAATGTAAATATTGTATTATTGTTTCCCGGTATGGGGTGATTAACACCTTGGTAGGTGTATTGTTTTTTTACTATTGAAATGTGCCTGATTAGTGGTCATGTGACTTGACTTGATTGGGCCACCTAGGCCTATGAGCCTGCATTTAAGTCATGCTCTCTAGTATGTTCAGTCTGTTGTCCTGAGGAAGGTCGTCTGACCGAAACGTCTACAAATAAATCCATTGCAAGTGAGAAGACCGTGTGCGGGACTTTTCTTTATTTCAAGTTCATAGTCGACTTTTCTCCTACACACCTATCTACCTACCGGTGTGCAAGTTTTTTTTTCCCTCGCTATTGCTTCATTTTATTAAAAGCTCCTTTTCAAGCCATTTTGAACATCCGCTCATGCATATTCACAGCAAATGGGATTCAGCCAGGACGCGTATTTACAGTGAAGTTTGTGTGAAATTATCATCACACATCACTTGGACAAAACAAACTGTTCTTTTAGTCTGGGACTGAATCTCGGCGTCAAACAGGAACATCGAGTCGACTCCAGTGAGTTTCTCTTACCTAAAATATCTGAACACCACGAGGCATGCTGTAACCGAAAAGTAAACAGAAGCAGGGAGGTGGGAGGTGCTGTCACTGCTCTAAAGTTCATTGTTATCCTATAATCACTCATCCTGAAGTCTTTATTGTCTTCTATAATTTGCTTAATTATTAATAATTTAACACTCCACAGTGTGTATTTTTTTTTTTGCGGGGGGGTGGCTCTCTCCGATGGCACATCGACAAGGTGACTATTAACGCAGAGATCACAAGTTAAAATCCAGATTGATGCCACAGCCATCTGCGAGTGGGAGTCCATGGGACCTAATTGGTGGAGCTCTCACAGGAAGGAGGGAGGGATGACATACGCTCACTTCCCCGTCACTTATAGCGAGCGCCAGCCAATCATTGACATTCGTGAGCTCATTCGTACAAGGGGCGGATAGTGCTTTCCCCCAGAGTGTGTTAGATGCAACCAAATACGCATGTGCTGCAGTTCGGTGGACAGCATTGCATGTCACGGAGAGGGGGGGGGGGGCATTTAGGCTTTCCCCACTCCCTGGTTGGTCGCAGTCGTGTGATAGGGAAGGCAATATGTGATGGGTGGGAATTGGTTACGACTAAATTAGGTAGAAAATGGGCAAGAATAAAAAAAAAACCAGACTTTTTTTTTTTATTGTTTCCTATTCATCCGTGTTATACTTCGTGTCTAGGTCTTCAAGTCTGTTAAAACTGGGTCACTTTGACATATTACCTGATTTCCATGTCACAAGAATCAAATTTAATCAAACTATACTGATACTAAGACATGTCTCATATGTAAGTGAAATAGCGAGGAGATGTTTTTTGGGTGTTTTTGGTTGGTTTTGTCTGAAAATAGCGCCATCATGCTCGAAATGCCGTCTCTTTGAAAACCTCGGAATATCATCGAACATTTAAAAATAATATCTATTAACCATAATTTTGCACAAAAAGTCTGCACAGGTGAAAACATTTTCACTAACACCACGGAAGAATACAGATCATTTATCTCAAATTCAAACGGCTATTTCCGAAAATATGCAAATTCCAGTTCATATTTATACAATTCCCTTCTAAATGAATTTCGCTTGTACTTTCGGACTGGATCGCTTGCGTGTGAGTCGGGTCTCAGTGTGCGGTTGACTGCACGGGCTTGCACCTAATCATAATAATAATAATAATACATTTTATTTCTATAGCACACTTTAAAATCCAGCGGCATCTCAAGGTGCTTTGCAGTCCTAAATATAATAAAAATCTAAAATATCTAAAATCTAATCTAAAATAAATTTACTTTACTGGACATGATGAGATCTAATATCCTGTGACAAGAATGCATACCTAGTGAATTAAAGAACAGAGAGTCATACTTCACAGTGTCCATGCTTCCACAGGTTTCTTTCAGGTACTCTGGTTTCCGCCCACAGTACAATGATGTGCACATTAGGCTGATTGACTGTTTCAAATTGCCTCTAGGTGTGAGTATAAGTGTCTGTGTTGGACCTCTGATGTTCTGTTCAGGGCTGGGTGCCTGCATCCAAAGTTGGCTGACATAGCGGTTCAGCAAATGTTATGGTTTATTTTAGCTTTAACAGTTGCAGTCATTCATTCATTTTCCAAACCGCTTATTCCTAATTAGGGTTGTTGGGAAGCTGGCGCCCATCTCAGCCGACTCTGGGCGAGAGTACACCCTGGACAGCTCGCCAGGCCATCGCAGGGCAGAAACACGCTGACGGCTATGCAGCCTACACTTTACGAAAGTCAGCAACTTTACATCCCTCACACCATAGACAGTGAGAGACATGGCCTGCATTTGGTAACCCAGTTAGCTGCACTGTGGGGGACAGCAGTGACAACTGTTGACAGTGGGACTTGAACCCCCAACCCTGGGATCAGCAATCCAGCACCTTACCACCAGGCCACCGCTGCCCCAGTTGCAGTCACAGTGTTTTAATTCTACCTTAAATATTCCTCTAATATTGATTATTGAGCGAGTGCAGTCTACTGTAGTACCCTTTAGAGAATGAAAACCTTCCAAAAACCTCAAAGATCCTAACCAATTGCACTGCTGATCAAGCTTTTAGCATTTCATAATTACTTACAGTTCAAACAAGGAGTACATGATGGTGATGGCAATAAAATAGTGATTGATGACTGGACACCCATTGGTGAGTGTGTATTTTTCCTCTTCATAGAACCATGTTGTTTGTCACATTTTCATGCACATGGCTACATAGCATAGATTGGAGATGTTATGAGATTCCCTGAGTGATGGAATGGTTTCAAACCCTGGAACTGTGCTGGATGTTCTACTGCGAGACACCGTAACATGGAATCGTCCACAGGCGGCATCCCGAAGCTATCAGGAACCGGTGGCACGTAAACGCTACATCATCCAACACTAGAGGAATGAGAATCAGTGCACACTCTGCATCCATCAGTTTTCCAATATAGCAAGCCTGTATTTAGAGAGAGCATCAATAAGACCTCCAGAACCTGCAACTCAGTCTTCCTGTGAAGCAGCAGCATATGATCATCTCATTTCTGGACCCAAACCCCATGCTGGATGAACTCCCTTTGGTCCAAGTCCTGTGAAGAATTACATTTCTCAAACTTTTTCACTTCAGGCTCTGTGTGGATTTACTGATGGATGGATGGTGGTGTGGGTGGAATGAAGATTTAATTAGAATAATGGCAGATAAGCACTTCGTGGATGGATCAAATCTCCAGGCCAAGACCTAAATTCTGAACCACTTTATCCTGTATTAGCACCGCGGGGAGGCTGGAGCCCATCCCGGCAGACTCTAGGCGAAAGCAAGGTACACCCTGAACAACTCGCCAAACAGCACAGAAACACAACATATTAACACCTAGGTGCATTCAAGAATATCCAGTTAGCCTAATGTGCATGTCTTCAGACTGTGGGAGGAAACCTGAGTACCTGGAGGAAGCTGGTAGAAGGTAAGTACTGTGTACACACTTGACTGGAGAGTGAAACTGAATCCAGCTTTAACCAGTTGGTTGTCAAATAAGAGATTTGAATAAATACTAAAATGTGTGAGCTGTAAATCTGTGTGCGTGTGTTTTACATCCTGTCGTGTTTGGTCGTTCATCTCAGCCTGGTTGATCTGAAGGCATGCATTTTGCGTCACGCCCCAGCAGCCTTAATCCTGTCCCCATTTCCTTGATAAAACGGTGCCAAATGTCACTCCTGCACCTCTCCTACCTGCCACCATGGATCCTGAAGCCGTTGTCAATTTTCCTTTATCTTAATCAGGAGCAGAATGAAAGGAGACAGCCCTGCAGCTATTAGAATTCACGTGCCGTCGCTGAACATAATGACCGGGCGTACGACCGTGTCTGGCAGAAACAAGAAAGCAATTAATTCTCAGTACACATTTCCGGAGATGAGAAATGACAAAGCATGGGGTGTTTTTATATTTATTTATCTTTTTCCCCCCTATCACCGGTACCCATGTCCTCTCACACCGCCCTTTTTGAGTCCTTGTGTTTAAGGTTGGGGTGCTCCGTTCACATCCTGTGTTGCTCGTTTGAAATATCTAGTGGTAGCAAGTCAAGGCTTTTATTATAGCTCTCTGTCAGTACACTCAGAAGGAGTCTGTGTCGTGATGGACCCATCGTCGTGCTGTATTTAGAGGTCAAGGTGGTCAGTGTGGCACCTTTCGCTCTAATGGATCAGAGTTGCACTGAGCCTGGAACGGCCACAACCGAATACACCGCGATGAATGAAGTTGGCTGGGAGGAGACCTCCCAGGAAGCAGCGAGGCAGAGTTTCCTGTTGAAAAGGATCAGCGCATGGTGGGTTTTCTTCTTCTTCTTCTGCTGCTGCTGCTGCTGCTGCTGTGCGATGAAGGAGATCAGGATGAAAACTTGCCACAGAAAGCACTGTTTACATTCTGTCCTTGTTTCCAAGTAGAATGCTTTTCTTTCTTTTCTTTTTTTAGACATTGATGTACTGTGCATCTATTATTTAAAAATAAATCATTGTGGTCTGATAGCAAGTGATACGTAATGCCTTGCCTTTGAGATGTAAAATAAAGCTCATTTGAAGCAGTCACATGATCTCTAATTTTAGAGAGGCCCAGTAATTTCCAGGTTTATTAAATAAACTTGAAATGTAGTGTTGTCTCATGGAATTGGTTGTGATGTCTTTCTGAAACCATTTGCGTAATCCTGTATGCGAGTGTCAATGACCCCTGCACCAGGTACGACGATGTTAGTAAACGGTGCCATCTTGAAATCATCGGTCACTTTGTTTCTTCACCCTTGATTTCAGACTTTTCCACTTTCTCTGACTCCGTGCTACACCACCAAATTATCGTGTGGTCACAAGATCCTTCCTCCAGTCATATGGCCTCGTTATTTGTATTATTATTGTAAACACACAGAAAAAAACAAGATGTACAACAGGTGAATAAGAGGTACTAGGCACACGAGCTAGAGTGGTTTCACCACAAAAACCTTTATATTCAACCAAACTCAACTGATCATGAAAAAATAAAACACGTTGGCTATTCAGAAGAGAACAGGCCCCTGTCAACCCTCTGTTAACCAGGTCCCTTTCTAATTGTGTTCAAATTATTTCCCTTGGAAAAGTGTTGATTGAGGGCCAATATTTAAAAAAAAATACAAAAAAAAAATGTTGTAGCTTGTTAACCCTTTCACATCATGTCATGTAGCAGATGCACTTCACTGGTTAATCGAGTTTTAATCCACACATGGTCACAGACCTGACATTACAAATTTCCGAAAGTATATTTTTAAATTTCTATTATTCTAAATGTTATATTTTGGCAGTGTAGGGCTCAGCATGTCCACCTCACAGCAAGTCGGTGCTGGGTTTGATTCCCAGGCTGGAGCATTTCTGTGTGGAGTTTGCGTGTTCCACCGTGCTTCGTCGGGGTTTCCTCTGAGTATTCCAGTTTCCTCACCCAGTCCAAAGACATGCACATCAGGCTAAATGGCTGCTCCAAATTGCCCCAATGTGTGTGTGTGGTGGGGGGTATTTGTCCTGCAATGGTCTGGCAATCTGGTCAGGGTGCACCCTGCCTTCGCCCAGAGTCGAGTTAAGATTAAGTGATTTGGTCCTTCGATCACCAAGCATATTTTAATTCCTGCTATCCCCAAGATATTTGTGTACTGTTCCCCCCTGAGGGTTTTTTATACTAAAAATCATTCCATGCTGTTTTCTGCGTCTCCAATTCTCCGCTCATTTTCCACCAGAGCGTCCACCTACTAGTTATTAATATCCATAAAGCAGACCCACAATGCGCATTAATATTCATCACCTTGATAATAGCTTTCTGAGCAACGCCAGAAACATCCTGCAGGTCAATACGAGTGGACGTCTTCTCTGAAATGATTTTTGTGTAACCTGATTGTGTTTCAGAACTCTGCGGTCATGAAGCAACAAGCTGAATCAATGGTTTTGCAAGTTTATCTTGAGTGTATTAGCACGCGCTAAGTATGCGACTGTGAGAATCATCTTATTCCGCGTGCAAGCACAGTCAAAACCCATCAAGAATATTCAACTAAAATTAATAACGCTTCACTGATTAAAGACGTCTTGTTCTTATGTGTCTGCATAAGCGGCTAACGTGACTGCACAGTGAAAAGTTACCCTTTATGGTTTAACTATTAATTATCAGTTTGCGACCGAAAGAAAGGCAATTCAGAGCCGTTCTGTTTTGTATTAGTGCTTCACAAGACCAGGTCTGCCATTCTCAACCCCAATGTATCGGCTGACGCTAATCTCCCAGCATGCACTCTGGAAGCAGGTATGTCTAAGACATAAACAAACCTGGAAAAACAGGGATGGAAGAATGGATTCTGATGCAGAAGTGAATGCAGTTTGGCATGACAAAGGGAGCTTATCTGCTAAAAATAGCTGGGTGTCTCTGTTATGATTATTTTCTATTGTGCAGGGGAGATGTTTTCCCCTCTTTCGCTATCTTTCTTTATCATGATCCGCCTTTGTCAACCATCCGAATATCCAGTATACTGATGAAATCATATTATGTGCTCTCGCGGAAATAGCAGGACCATCATGCATTGTGGCATTTAATGACAATACGAGCTTGGATGGTGATGAGCTGGATTAAACGATAGGTGAAACGGGATAAAGATATTTACAGATAATAAAGCTTCCATGCCTCCTTTTAAACGAGTGGTTTATGAGGTTGACCGTTCATGACGGTCCTTCCTTAAGCCGAGTTGCGGAGTGAGTTGTGGTAATTGCAGTCCTTGATCTGCTAGATTAGCATCCACAATGGTAAATTGAATAGAAAAAAATGAATGGCGTGTTGGTAAAAACACCATAACCTTCAAGGAACTTACTGGAGAACTTTCCTCAACAGCAGAAACCCCATCAGCTCAAAATCTGTACTTGGTTTTACACAAGTTACAGGATATAGACTGTTGAGTGGTGCGTTGACAAGGTGCGTGACTATCAATCCAGATATCGCAAGTACGAATCCAAGTTGATGCCACAGCTGTCCGTGACCAGCAGTCTATGGGAGCTCATTGGCCAAGCTCTCACAGAAGGGAGGGGTGGCATACGCTCACTTCCCTGTCACTCACAGTGATCGCCAGCAAATCATGGGCTTCTGTGAGCTCATTTGTACGAGAGGGCAGATAGCACTTTCCCTCCCAGTATGTTAGACTGCGACCAAATACGCATGCGCAGCATTTTGAAAAGAAAAGTGTTGTATGTCACTGAGGGAGTGAGTGCATGCTTTCGCCCCTACCTGGTTAGTGGCGGTCGTGTGATTTGGAAGGCAATACTTGATGGGAGGGAATTGGATACGATTAAAATTAGGGGGGAAAATTGGGGTGGGGGATAACAGGAAATAGTCGCCTCTGGAACAAGTTGCAGCCACTTTCCTACGTGTTTACACTGTCACTCTTAAATTGGTGGCAGGCCGGAAGTTAGAGGGACAACAAGCAAGTAAACCACTGCTGGGTAATTTATTTTCACCTTTCGTGGGTCTTGTGTTTTAATAAAGACTGTTGTAATTATTTCACCCCGAATGGACCTTCTCCCCTTTGCTGACGCTGTCTTTCTTGCGCAGGCCTGGGACGATTTTTTAGAGAACAGAGACGGACACAAGAACGTCATCACAGGGTGTGCCAGCTTTTGTACAGGAATGTGGAAAACATAGATAAGAACATAAAAAAACTGAAACACTGATTTCAACTTGAACAACAGTGGAAATTTACAGCCTGTGAAAAAAAACTGAGAGGCACGTGATAATATTGAGATCATTGACTACAATTCTTCAGCTAATGATTGAACAAAAGACGAAACAAATTAAAATTCAATTAACAAGCAAATTATATTCATTGTTCAAAACTCTTACAACCACTGAAGAACTGCTGCCTATCTGCAGCGAAAGCCTGAGAAACAACCTAAAAACCCTGATGGGTGCTACTGTACACAAGAAAACCCTCCTACTGGACACCAATTGTGTTTAGACTACAAGCTTTGCCTAGAGCAGGAACCAATTGAGCCACCTCAAAAAGTGGACCAAGTTGTGCCCATTGCTGAAAAATATGTATTTTTTTTTTTACACTGGTAATTGTGAAGGGGCATCTTGTTGCAGGCGCAACTTGTTCTCTGAAAGGTTCCTGTGGAAAGATAGATTTTACGTCTACCATTTTGTCCACCAAGTTTGCAGGCAAGATGGCATCAACTGTTTAATCAAAACAGGTCTGTCCATGTTGACTTGAAAAATACACCTAAACATGTTATTTTGTCGTTTATTGGTTCAGGAGCCTTCCTTGCTTTTATTTGTGAATATTCATGCATCATGATGGTGCTTTGGACAAGATAATCAATCATGTGTTAGATAGAGCTGTCGACACTCAGGGAGTGAAAGCGGTACTTTGGCAGTAAGGATGCTTGATCTGGGCTATTATATGACTGCTCAGTTTACACCTGTAACACTGACAACACAAACGCTCAGTAACACCGACGCGACTCCTTTTTTTTTTTTTTGTTTGTTTGTTTTTCATCCTGGTGCTTTCAAT
Organism: Euristhmus nudiceps; assembly: GCA_030068295.1. Lineage (NCBI taxonomy): Eukaryota > Metazoa > Chordata > Actinopteri > Siluriformes > Plotosidae > Euristhmus > Euristhmus nudiceps. The sequence goes on along the minus strand of JAQNCB010000004.1, from coordinate 6,817,698 downwards.
TGTCAATCATTCTACTCTGGTACAATTCCTTGACCATTAGTACGCGTATGCGGCTCTGTTCAGATTTGGATTTAAGTCCAAATATTTACCCAGGGAAAGTTATTTGTATTCGGTCTCCCATTATGTGCATACTTGGATACATGGTATGGGTGCACCGTTCAACTTATGCAAATCAGCTGCTTGTAGTTGATACCTCAACAGTTGCCAGATTGAGTGTATGAGACAAGGTGTTTAAATAGCGTCTAGACAGATAACTTGAATCACAAGCACATGGCTTTTAGCTTGAAATATATGAAGGCAATAGACAATTAAAAAGTTAAAAAATATACCACATGGTAATGATAAGATGATGGCAGACTTGGAAATATATCTCTCATGAGCATCAGCAATTTATTAATATATTGCTGCGTATATGGAACTATTTGTAATGAGTCGTTGCAAATATGGTTTAATTGAAAGGTGCATTATGCAGGATATAGGCGGCAGGGGAGCGTAGTAGATAGCATGACACCTCACAACAAAAAGGTCGTGGGCTTGGCTCGGGCGTTTCTGTGTGGAGTTTGCATGTTGTTGTGTGCTTGGGCTTCCTCAAGGTTCTTCAGTTTCCTCCCACAGTTTCAAGACGTGCACCGTAGGCAAACTGTCTGTTTCAGATTAGCTCTAGGTGTAACTGTTGTTGGCTCTGTGATGGACTGGTGAGCTGTGCAGGGTGTACCCCACCTACACCCATAGTTGGCTGAGATGGGCTCCTGCTTTCCCACGACCCTAGTAGCACTCAGCAGTTCGCCAAATTAAAGCATGATAGCCATTGATGATGCCTACTTCAAGCTATTGTGTAAAATTGTGAGTGTCTGTCATTTTGTCTCATACGTTATCCACTCGCAGTAATATTTTTTAATCCTGGGATAGTGGACCAATCAGATTGCATTTAGGATATCCTAATGTACCGCTGACAATGGCCTTCTGAGAGAAGGCGAAGTACACACCCTGAACAGCTCATTATCGTGCTCTAAAATGGAAAATGACACCATAGAAATCTGTTTTTATACAGCCGTTTGAAACGTTATCGTGCTGTATGTTTTGGGTGGCTTAGTGGGCGTGACCACTCAAGGTTTCCAGGCAATAACTTGGACACACTTGCACAGGTATGAATGAAAGTCTCCAGGTCATAGTACAGAACCCTATTTTAAATGAGGTCAAAGGCCAAGGTCACTATGACCTTTTGTGTATTTCCATTATATATTTGGTTCCTAGACAATAGAGTAGTAAAGCGTAAGAAATGTCTTGACTTCATCCTTTTCTGTCACGAATGCTGTTATTTCAGAGCCGAGTCCCAAACCAGAGTCAGTAGTGACCTTGCTCCCTTCCCCTTAAATTTTCCCCTATTTAATAGTGAAAGATTTAAGTGAAAGGCCGCAAGTTCACTACCGACTCGGTTTGGAACACTGCCTCTGAAATCTCGCAAACTGATTGGTCGAGACGAATTTTCCAGCATTAGAAGGGGCTGGGATCCAAATCCGAGTCAGTAGCGACCCCTCGTGGCATTTTGCTGAACTTGATATACATTTATTTTATTTTGGTAGAAGGACACCACGAGTTATTTTATTTTTTCAATGAATATTTAAAAAAAATCTACGACGCACTGAAGCCGCAGAACTTGAAGCGCGATATGGCAAGGGATGACTGTATATTCAAACAGTTATACACCTCAGCCGTGGTGGATATCCCTGAATTGATTGAGCGTAATTGTTAAGTATATCACACTGAGAGTTAATTCTGCTCACAAGATAATCGAGGCCATGAAATTGTTTGTAATGTTTTTGCAGAGATTCCATCATTCCTTTCATACGCAAGTTTGATTTGTCTTTGTGTGGGTTTTTTGTCCATGCGTGTAACTCGGGCGCTTTAGCCAGGTCTGAAAAACATCCATTTGTGGATTGAGGTGCTCCATCATAAAAGCCATGATTAAAAGGTTTACAATGTTCTTCAGATAAATACCACAGCCTTCCACTGCTTGAATTGAATTTTTAAAAATGTAATAAGCACGACTTTTTCTTACCCTGGCATCCTTGCCTTAGCCTTGAGCCCGATAAGCAGGATGTGCATGTGAATCCTCTTGTATTTAGTGCTTATTCATTAGAACAGAAGTGCATGACTGCCTCTGCTATTAGTTACATCTGCACAGGACCATGTGAGTTTTGGCCCCTTTTCTCTTTGGCTAATTAGCCTGCAAACTGCAAAACACTCAGACTAACATGCAGATGTTGGGGTGTCTCGTCTTTTAAATATTGTGCTGTTTCTTGAAATGTTCTGAACCGCAAAATCCTACTAGGGGTGCGGGAAAGCCGGAGTCTATCTCGGCCAACGCGGGGTACACCTGGAACAGCTTGTCAATCTATTGCAGGGCAAACAGTCATACATGTCATGTCATTATGTTTTAACCACAAGCAGATCTGGTGTGTAATGAAAAAAAGTAGTCTGGCTTGTCAGTATAATGAAAAGGAGACTGGCATGCTGTGATAGATTGTGAGCAATTAGTCGCATACAGCTTTGTGTAATATCTAAATTTATATATACTGTCTAGTCAGAATGGAACATGTTTTATGCTAATATATTTTCAGTGGCGCAGGTATTATGGTCTAATCTTAAAAAATTATTATAATTTTTTTTACTGTAAATAACAAATTGGTTTAACACCTTTACTGATGGGCAGCACTTATAGGTAAATTATAGGTCGATATTTATCGGTAAATGATCACCCTCAAGGTAAGATGTAAAGTGGAGGTGCGTCACCCTCAATTCCTTTACAAGCGTTGCAGTTTACAAGTGATTAGTTATTTCGTCTTGGCCAGTTCCCACCTACCACCCAAATCTCTCCTGTCAGTCGTCAGCTACGACCTGGGAAGGGTGAAGCCAAAACCATGCTCTGTTTTTCATGCTGCGCTGATATTGTGTGTATGCTCATGCACGGTTATGGTAAAAAGGCAACAAGCCCTCTTCTACATGTATGAGCTCACACATGCCTATAATTGGCAAGCATCGCTTTGATTGAGAGGAAATAGAGAGCATTTCATCCAAAAAGACTCCAAATCACTGTGTGTATTGTGAGGTTTTTTTAGCCACTGTGATGGTTGGTAGCCAAAAATGTCAGTTTAAAAAAAAAAAAAAAAAAAAATCGGTGCAGTTGTTAGCAATTCTGGCTCAGAGCTTGTGTGATGCGTCATGTGACGCGTCATGTGACTGAATACGTGCCGTGTGACGGAAGTGAGTACTAAATCCTAAATATAATTATGTTAAAAGTTCTAAAAA